>VZQC01012005.1:2884769-2918901 GCA_009823505.1 Rhizomys pruinosus | reverse complement strand
GGGGGGGGGGGGGGGGGGGGGGGGGGGGGCGCTCTTCAGCCCGCGCCCCAGCACCTGCCGCTGGGCTCAGGAGATCTCAAAATGCAAGGACCATCTTTAACTCCAGTTCCAGGGGAATCCAATGCCCTCTTCTGACCTCTGAGGCATTGCACGACACAGGTGCACCAACCTACACGCAGACAGTATACTCATCATTAAAAAAAAACACCATACACATAAAATTCAAAAAATAAAAATAATTTTAAAAAGGATTTCTTAAAAAGTGCACATCATCATGCCTTTGTTTTTTAGTTTTTTTTGAGACAGAGTCTCCCTGTAGCCCCAGCTGTCCTGGAACTCGCTCTGTAGACCAGGCTGGCCTTGAACTTACAAAGATCCGCTTGCCTCTGCCTCCCAAGTGCTAGGATTAAAGGCGTGTGCCACCACACCCAGCTGTTTGGTTTTTTTTTAACATGTGATCAAACTCAGGTCCTCACACTCGCACAAGCACTTATTGACAGAGCTATCTTCTCAGCCAACAACCCACTCTCTGGTACCAAATAACTGTATTAGTCACTTTTCTGTTGCTGTGATAAAACACCATGACCAAGGAACTTATAAAAGGAAGAGTTTATTTGAGTTTACGATTGACGGTTCCAGGGAATTAGAGTCCATTGTGGCAGAAGGCATGGGGGCTGGAGCTGGAGCAGCAAGCTGAGGGTCACATCTCGCAATGAGCACAGGAAGCAGAGAGAGAGCAACTGGAGACCACGAGGCTTGTTAAATTCACTAAGCCTGCCCCCAGTGACATACCTCCCCCAGCACGGCCACACCTTCTAAGACCTCCAAAAACAGCGCCATCAACTGGAGACAAATGTCTGAATACTTACAGCCTATGGGGGACACTCTTCAAACCACCACACCCAGTCACAAGAAAGTATAGCTCACCTTTGGGATCTTATCTGACTCATCACCTACTTTCTGAACCAGAAACTTCTCATGGCTTTCCTGAGGGCTGTGGTTTAGAGTGGTCTGCTGTTATAGATAGAGTAAGAGACAGCATCCACGTCATCACCGTGAATGCCCCCCAGTACACCCCTCTGTCTATCCCCATCACTACCCTGCCCACCCCAGCTCCATGTGTCACCCCAGCAGCTCAGCAACCCTGAGTAGTCTCCCTCCCTGTCCCTGTTCTCCATATAGTACACAGCAGCCAAGGGGGCTTTAAAAGCCATCTAAGCCCTACAGACAGTATCTCCTGAGTTGTATGGGTTAGACTAGCTAGCTGGGCAGCTCGCCTTCCCCCTGTCTTGTCTCTGGGCCTCAGTGCTGGGTTACAGGTGCATACCATCATGCCCACGATGATGTCCATGCTGGGGAGATAAACTGAGGTCCTCAAGCTTGCACAGTGAGCACTTTACCCAAGTCATCTCCTCAGCCCCCTTGTTTCTTGTTTCAAGAAGAGCTTTCATAAAGTTTAATGGCACACAGCTATGTACAGTGGCTTATACACGGTCTCCAGCCTCATCTGCACTATGAGGGCAGGTAGCTGTAGACCATGTGCCCACGACACTGGAACCTTGGCTAACTGGGCCTTTGGGAGCATTGTTGACCACAGCCAGCAGGTTCACACCAGGCCATGTGGCTTTAGTGCCTGCACTAGGAACATGGTTCAAGACTCAAAGTTCTGGCTCAGGAAACAGCCACCAGCTGCTTGCTGGCTCCTTGGTGGCCAGCATTTCATGTGGATTAGCTCAACCATAAGTTTCTAGAGGTTGGCATCTGCTGAGGGAAGTCCTATGTCCTGCCCTTCTCAGCAGTTATTGAGCTCTTGCCAGCCTATAAGCACACTGACCTGGGGCTAGAGAGATGGCTCAGTGGTTAAGAGCACCCAAGATGGATTCCTGGCACAGAATCAGGTGGCCTCCAACTGCCAGTACCTCCAACTCCAGATCTGACACCTTTGGACTATGTAGGTAGTATACTCAATGTATGCAGACATACACACACAGGATTAAAGGTAAATCTCACTAAAAGTGCCTGGCAGGGTGCCTGTCCTTTTACCAGTCCAATTCCTGTCTGTTTATGCTTCTACAAAGTGGGGTACTCCAGCCCCCAGCAGCAGATAAAGTGGGGTAGGAACCCCTTTCCCACTTGTTACTGACTTAAGAAGAGGTAGAACTAGTTTTCCAAGACCCAGAATTCTCTTTGGGTTGTCCCACAGGTCAGTTGGAAGGGGGGGAAGAGAAATCAGGCCTGAAGGTGGCAGTGCCAAGTGTGTGTGTGTGTGTGTGTGTGTAGGGGGCATGCAGCCCTACCACCTACATTCCTTTGTTTTTGTAGACAGGGTCTCACTCCTGGGCTGGACTGAAACTCCATTTGTAGCTCAGACTGGCTCCAAACTGAAGATCCTCCTGCCTCAGCCTTTCAACTGTTGGGATTATAAAGTCCATCTGGTTTCAACCTCCATTCACAAGGCAAATAACTTTCATCCAATGTTGTATACTGGGCAAGCCAGCTTCAGTTCAAATCCCCATGCTAAGCATGAGGGCCATGAACAAATCTCTACTTAGGAGTTCCAGAAGTGCCCATTATTTGTAATTCCAGAACCCAAGGTCCCTTAGAGATAAGCTTTGTGTTACCATCTGAACCAGGACTCTTGAATGTACCATTGGAAAATTAGATTAGCTTTAAAAAGTGGAGAATCTGGGGGCTGGAGAGATGGCTCTGCAGGTGCTCTTGCAGAGGATGAGTTCAGTTCACAGCACCCACATGGCAGCTAAGAACAACCTGTAACTAGAGCTGCAAGTGAGATGAAGCCCTTTTCTCACCTCCATGGGCACTGCGTGACACAGGTGCACTTACACTCACACACATAAAATAAAAATATTTCTTTTAAATAAAAGTGGAGAATCTTCCTCTATTGGTTGACACAGCAAGTTCCAGGCCAGCTAGGGTTACAGGGAGTCCCTGTCTCAAAAAAAAAAAAAATTTGTAAAAGGTAGTATAAATTAATAAAGCAATTATAAAGTGTTAGGTTATGGGGAGCTCCCCTGAAATAAAAGACCACGAGGTTTAGGCTCTCTGAAACAAAGTTTAATTCAGGTTAGCTGGGGCTAGGCTCAGGGGGAAGATATTATAAAATAATTAATAAAAATCTCGAGCCGGGCGTGGTGGCGCAAGCCTTTAATCCTAGCACTTGGGAGGCAGGCGGATCTTTGTGAGTTCAAGGCCAGNAAAAAAAAAAAAAAAAAAAAAAAAAAAAAAAAATCTTGAGTCTTTTTAGTTACCCAAGCCAGTCTCGAACTCACATCATAGCCCAGGCTACCCTCAAACTTTGAATTCTCCTACTTCTGACTCCAAGTGCTGGGGTTCCAAATTCATACCACCACATCTGGCTCCATTATCAACTCTTCTCACAGGGTACTAACAGATGAGAACACATTCAGTAGGGTGTGCAATAGGGAAAATCACCTTGGAAAAAGTAACTTTAAAATAATTTTTTAAATTTTATTTATTTTTGTATGTATATGAATGTACTGTCTGCATGTGGGTTTGTGTACCCGTGTCGTGGAACTGGAGTTAAAGACGGTTATCAGCCACCATGTGGGTGCTGGGGTCCTCTGCAAGAGCGGTTGGTGCTCTTAACCGCTAGGCCATCTCTCCAGCCCCTGGAAAAAGTAACTTTAAAAAAGAAAAACTAGTAAAACAGACCAAAGCCTGTGTATGGATAAAGTGAAAGAGCAAAACTCAATGACTTCTCCCTCAAAGGCTCCAGGGAGCAGGAACACACAGTGCCTGCGTTTTCCATCATCTGAAGAGGTTCCAAGCCTTTCCTTTATCCCGCTACTAAAACCATGAAAACAGGGCTATTTTCAAGCAAAATGAGAAATACTTAATTTCCAGTGAGAAACCTCTTCCAATGAAATTTATAATTTTAATTAGTGCTTGTTATTAAACATTGACAATCATACATAAATATGCTTGCTATGATAAACTAGGACAGTGACTCACACTGTCAAATACAATTTCAGAACTTGCTGCAACAGCACATCCAGTACGTTTTCTTGGGAAAACTGTCTCATTTCCTTTGGCTTACAAGCCACGTCACCAAAAAGTTGAATATAATGCTAAACGATGTACGATCTAGCCTAAAAGTAGGCTACAGAAAGCGGAATCATTGTTACGATTTAATAACAAAGGCTTGGTCACTTTTTTGATCGATCATATAAATATATAAATCTAGACAGTAACAGTTGTAGTAAAATCCATAAAAATAACAGCTCTGCCATATTGCACAGATACATTAATTCATTTGGCTTCCCCAGACCCTGCCACCAACAGCCCCCCCCCCAAAAAAAAAAGCTTTCAGACAGAACTGGAAGACGCAGGGATGGCCACTTTCAGCATGGAATTCTGGAGACGCCGGGAAATTTTCAAGAAAGTAAACTGGAACACGTCCCACTCTGACAGGACGCACGCCTGTTCCTGAGTCCTGCAGCAGGGTGCGGACTCAGAGCTACGGCCGGTCGCCGCAGCCAGGGAAGTAGTCTTCCGTCCGGAACAAGGCGGGCGGCTCGTAGGCGGCGCGCGGGGGCTCCGCGGAGGCCGACCTGAAGCGCGTGGGCACGCTGAGGGTGTGCAGCAGCTTCCGGAAGGCCCGGGGAAGGGAGCCCAGCTCGGCCTCGGCCCTGGTGACCTGTTCCTCCATGCGGGCCACGCTGCGGCCCACCATCCGCACGAAGGCCTCCAGCTGGTCGATGCGGCCGTAGAGACGCCGCATCTCCGCGGCTTGGGCGTGGATGCGCGGCACACCCTCGCTCACCACGTGCGACGAGTCCCCGCGGATCATGTCCAGCATGCCCACGAACTCGTCCACCCTGGCCAGCAGCTCCTCCAGGCCGGCGTCCAGGGCTTCCACCTCGGGCCGCGGTCCAGCGGCTGGCAGCAGGCCGGCGGCATAGCCCCAGGCGGCGCGGCGCAGCAGCGGCAGGTCGCGGCCCGGCGCATCCTCAGAGCCGTCGTCCTCCCACGGCCCCGACGCGCTGCTCTGGCTCTGCGACACGTGGCCGCTGTCTCCACCCCAGGCGCTCGGAGGCTCGGCGTCCTCCACCGGCTCCTCTCGCGGCGGGTCTCCGCCTTCCGGCCGCTCGTCCATGGCCGCCGGCCGCTTCCGCGTCTCGCGATGGCGTCACGAGTCTGCCCCAGCGCGCTGTGCTTCCGGCGCCTGCTCCTTACGTCATGCTCTTGCAGGTCCACCGGTTCCACACACACACACAACCACCCCCCAGCCCAAGCGGGCTAGGCCCTTACGCGCACCCAGGCTGCTGTTTCCTCAGAAGAAAGGTAGATTAGCTAGCTAGATTAGATTAGATTAGTTAGATATGATAGATTATAGATTAGATAAGTGATAGCTGATTGCTAGATAGAGGGTAGACGATGGGGTTGGAGAGATGACCTAGCGGTTGGGAGCCCCAACTGCTCTTGCAGAGGACCCGGGTTCGATCCCCAGCACCCACATGGCGGCTGAGAACCGTCTTTAGCTCCAGTTCCAGAGGGGGTCCGACGCCCTCTTCTGACCTCCGCGGTGTTGCACAACACAGGTGCACAGACCTACATGCAGACAGTACATTTATACACATTAAAAAAAGGATATTTGGCCGGGCGTGGTGGCGCACACCTTTAATCCTAGCACTTGGGAGGCGGAGGCAGGCGGATCTTTGTGAGTTCAAGGCCAGCCTGGTCTACAGAGCGAGTTCCAGGACAGCTGGGGCTACAAGGAGACCCTGTCTCGAAAAGACTAAAAAAAAAAAAAAAGAAAGCAGCCTGGCCCAGCTAAACACTAAAAGGAAGAAAAGCCTCAGACTGCTACAGTCATCAAACATCTCTGTGGATCCTAACTGTAACAACTATTTATAATGTGAACTAATGAACTTTACCTTTCAGGTGCTGCAAAGTTTTAATATAAGAGACTTCCTTACCTCCCTTTCATAGAACAAAGAAAAACATGATGGTAATGAAGTCATTCCCTAAATGTTAGAGCTGACTGTTACAGAGGTAATCTCTTATAAAAGTGATATAGTTGCCTTGTTTAATTGACTGATAGTCATAGGAACTGTGAAAGGATAATTCTATATTCAGAGCCAAATATAATACTAAAGTCTATATAAGCTGGGTAATTGAGTAAAATATATTAATACAGGAGAGCTCTGTTATCAGAAATGGATTATTCAGCCAAGGAGATGTTGGCTAGGGGATCCAAGCCCCCAAAAAGGAAAAAAAAGAAAGCAGGCTGAGCACAGGCCAGGGGAGAAAGCCAATAAGCAGTGCTCCTTCATGGTCTGTGCTCCAGGTTTCTGCCCTGAGCTCCTGCCTTGATGATGAACTGTGTTGTAAGCAAAATAAACCCTTTACTCCCCAAGTTGGTTTTGGTCAGTGTTTTGCCACCACAACTGAAAGCTAAGACAGGTGTTCTCAACCTGGCTTGGGTCTGTGGTGTTCTCAACCTGGCTTGGGTCTGTGGTGTTCTCAACCTGGCTTGGGTCTGTGGTGTTCTCAACCTGGCTTGAAACATTTATCCATCAGAAAGCATAAAGCTAGATGCTGTTACTAGAACTTTCAAGATTTTTTTTTTCTAAAAGGCAAATACATGAGAGGACCCTGGGTTAAAAAGTGGTCTTCCTGGGCACAAATAGCATTTTTTTTTAACATCAGGATATGGAAAGTAGACACTAAGTACCTGGATAGTAAGTTCTTCTCAACTGTGTTTAAGTTCCCAGCTAATAAGGACATAAGGACAGACAGACACCATGAGGAATCCAAGCAACTTGTGGTTTTTCTCTACTTCCCAATGTTGCTTTTATTTTTCTCTAATTCTCAGTTGGGAAGGAGTCACATAAATGAGAGAGTATGCACGTGGTGAAACACCAAATGGTGGGAACTTCTTTTCCTCCACTGTTTCCAGCACCAGTCCTTTCTGAGTGGCTTGTGTGTCCTGCTGCGTGTGTACGATTGCCTGTGCTCACCAGAGGTCAACATCTCTGTCTTCCTCGATTGCCTGTGCCTACCAGAGATCAACATCTCTGTCTTCCTCAATTGCCTGTGCCTACCAGAGATCAACATCTCTGTCTTCCTCAATTGCCTGTGCTTATTACCAGAGATCAACATCTCTGTCTTCCTCAATTGCCTGTGCCTACCAGAGATCAACATCTCTGTCTTCCTCGATTGCCTGTGCCCACCAGAGGTCAACATCTCTGTCTTCCTCGATTGCCTGTGCTCACCAGAGGTCAACATCTCTGTCTTCCTCGATTGCCTGTGCCCACCAGAGGTCAACATCTCTGTCTTCCTCGATTGCCTGTGCTCACCAGAGGTCAACATCTGTCTTCCTCGATTGCCTGTGCCTACCAGAGATCAACATCTCTGTCTTCCTTGATTGCCTGTGCCTACCAGAGGTCAACATCTCTGTCTTCCTTGATTGCCTGTGCTCACCAGAGGTCAACATCTCTGTCTTCCTCGATTGCCTGTGCCCACCAGAGGTCAACATCTCTGTCTTCCTTGATTGCCTGTGCCTACCAGAGGTCAACATCTCTGTCTTCCTCGATTGCCTGTGCCTACCAGAGGTCAACATCTCTGTCTTCCTCAGTCACTCTTCAACTTATCTTTTGAGACAGGGGCTCTAGCTGAACCCTGAACCCAGAGCTTACAGATTCCACTAGACTGGCTTCCCAGAGATACCCAGTCCTGGGGTTACAGGTGGGAATCAGCCTGCTGGGCTTTTCACGTAGGTGCTGGGAATCAAACTCAGGCCCTCCTGCCTTCGTGGCAAGCCCTTAGTCAACTGAGCATCTCCTCAGTCCCTGACCCTCAATTTTTTTTTTTTTGATCTTTTCGAGACAAGGTCTCCCTGTAGCCCCAGCTGTCCTGGAACTCACTGTGTAGACCAGGCTGGCCTTGAACTCACAGAGATCTGCCTGCCTCTGCCTCCCAAGTGCTAAAGGTGTGTGCCACCACACTCAGCTCCTGACCCTTAATTCTTAAGGCAGTAAGAGGGCGTTCACTCTTGGGGTATCACTTTTCTCCAGGAGGCTGTGCGGCTAGCTGTGCTTGTGCAACTCGGCCTGCATCCAGCTCCCTCCAGCCTCACCTCCACCACCCTCAGCTCATGACCAGCTTGCACTGTGCTTGTGCAACTCTGCCCTGCATCCAGCTCCCTCCAGCCTCACCTCCACCACCCTCAGCTCATGACCAGCTCACACTGTGCTTATGCAACACTGGCCTGCATCCAGCTCCCTCCAGCCTCACCTCCACCACCCTTAGCTCATGACCAGCTTGCGCTTCTCTATCCACCACACTAGCTGCACCAGCATCCGGGCCATCTTCACCATCTCCTGGGTCTTCCCCTCTGCCTTCTCTGCCCTGGGGCCTTTACCACGTGTGCAGAGACCCCAGGACTCATAATGGACTTTGTGGGGCAGAGTGGCTTGTGCACTGTGCTGCACAGCCCCAGTCACCTCCTCAGAAGTATCCACTATTTTTTGTAAGATATTTATTGTTTTTATTTTACGTGTATGAGTGTATTGCCTGCATGTAGGTAGTGCATCTGTGTTGAGTCAGAAGGTGTTGAATCCCCTAGAACTGGAGTTACAGATGGCCGTTAGCCATCATGCAGTTGCCAGGAATGAAACCCTGATCCTCTTCAGGAGCAGCCAGTACTCTCAATTGCTGACTCATCCCTCCAGCCCCCTTTAAAATATATACACTTTTTATTTATAGGCTGGGCATGGTGGGACACGCCTTTATCCCAGCACTCAGTAGGCAGAGGTAGGTGGAGTTCTGTGAGTTCAAGGCCAGCCTAGCCTGGTCTACATGGTGAGTTCCAGGCCAGCTGGGGCTACAGGGAGACCCTGTCTCAGAAAGATATATACTTATTATTTTTAAGCTTCTACTATTTTTTGTATTTTTGAGACAGGGTCTCCCTATAGTCCCAGATGGCCTGGAGCTTGCTATGTAGACCAGGCTGGCCTTGTACTCACAGAGATCCTCCTGCCTCTACCTCCCGAGCACTGGGATTAAAAGCATGTGACACCATGCCCGGCGGCAGCGGCGGCGGCTTCTACTATTTTAAAGTAGAAATGATCTTTCCTCATTTTACTGAGGCTGGCTGGCTCGTTACGAACGCAAGCAAAGCTTAGCTTAATTTTTATTTAATTCATTTAACTCTCACTACTAGCTTGAAGTCATACTTATGGGTCAGAATTTGAACCCAGAGTATTTGAGCCCACAGTGAAGAAAATTGACACAACATGGGACCCTGACCATGGAACTCTGGTCCCCCGACCATCCAGTTCTATATTGGGGACTTCCTCTTCCCGCCCCCCTCCACCTAGGTGTCCAGACAGGCCACATGGATGAGCCCCAATCGAAACCACAAGAGTAGCTGAAAATAAATCTCCCTGCAGCCTGTCTCCCTCCAGCAGCTGTCCCCCCCAAAATCCCCTTGTAGCTGCTGCCCATATACAAGACTCTGACCAGCCCCTACCCCCCCCACCCCTTGTAGTAGTCTCCACCAGCTGGGAAGGCTGCTGTCCCTTGCTGTGCTAATAAACAGTCTAATCTGTTGAGATCAAACATGTTAACTTTCTTCCTCTCCTATTTTTCCTGTATTCTACAATCTAAAAACCTAATACACTCCCTGCCCCTACCTACCACAAATGCTGCACTTATGGGACAGAGTCCTGGGTTCAAACCCGGGTTCTAAAATGACTCTTTTCCAGGATCTGCTGCCCTTTTCTGGCATCTGCAGGCAGTTGAATACACATTGCATTTACTCACACAGATACATAAAATATTAGTAAAAAAAAAAAAAAAAAAAATAATGAAGCTGGCCATGGTGGTGCACACCTTTAATCTAAGCACTCAGGAGGCAGAGGCAGAGGCAGAGGCAGGTGGATCTTTGTGAGTTCAAGGCCAGCCTGGTCTACGTAGCGAGTTCCAGGCCAGCTGGGGCTACAGGGAAACCCTGTCTCAAAAAGACAAAAAAAGACCCAAAAAAATACAGTTATTAAAACATTTAAGGTAACTCCTCTCTCTGGACTCCCCTTGCACTCACCCTATGCTGGGCAGTCAGGGGGAATACTTTCTATCTTGCATTGCTCTGATGGGCTGTTAGTAGGCAAAGGGTACTTCTGACTGGATTGTCTTCAGCTCCTGCAGGCCTCAAGTGGGAAGATGTTGTACACTAAAATCCTAGTGCCTATTCTACATTAGAGACTCCTGAAGAGCAAGAGTCTTGGTACCGACCCCTTGCTACATCCTGTGTGGCTGGTTGGTAGTGAATACAGGACAGTATATCATAATTCATGATAGATTTTAATATTAAAGAAAGCTAGGAGACTCCCTGTTCCACAGAACCAAGGACTTGCTTCTAACTTCCAAGGGATTTTTTTTTTCTTTTGTCTTTTTGAGAAAGGGTTTCCCTTTAGTCCCAGCTGGCCTAGAGCTCACTATGTAAACCAGGCTGGCCTTGAACTCACAGAGATCTGCCTGCCTCTGCCTCCCAAGTGCTAGGATCAAAGGCATGGTTTTTATTAGCATGGATAAGGTAATCTAAGCAAGTAGCAGGTATTCAGTAACAAACAGAAGGTAAAGCAAAGGACTCTGAAAAGGCTCAGTAAACTATTTACAACAAAATGTAGCTTGTTTACAGGGTATATAGCAGATGTTCACAGAACAGTGGAAATAGGTATAGCTTTCTTTTTTATTAAAATTTATTTTGTGTGTATCAGTGTATTAACTGCATGTAGATAGGTGCACCTGTGTGGTGCAATAGCTGAGGAGGTCAGAAAGAGGCCATTGGGTTCCCTGCAACTGGAGTTAAGATGGTTGTTAGCTGCCAGTGGGAACCAAACCCCGGTCCTCTGCAAGAGCTGTCAGTGCTCTTTTTTTTTTATTAATTTTTATTTATTTCTGTATGTGTATGAATGTACTGTCTGCATGCAAGTCTGTGCACCCGTGTCGTGCAACGCCGCGGAGGTCAGAAGAGGGTCCCGGATTCCCCTGGAACTGGAGTTCTCCTGGAATTGGAGCCACAGATGGTTCTCAGCCGCCTCTTAACCTTGACTAGAAGTGCCAAGTATGCTTTGAATTCTTGGCAGAATTCAAAAAAGCCAGTGGCCTCCAACAATCCCTATGTTCCTACTACCCACTAGAGTTGAAAACAGCAGGGATGCAGTAAATGTCATACAGAAGTGAATGGAGCTGAGCATGGAAGTCAGACACCTTCCCTAGCAGGCACAAAGCCCTGAATTAACCCCAGCACCACAACAAAAAATAAAAATATGAGACTGAGAAAGTGGCTCCATTAGCAGATTGCTTGCCTAGCATGCATGAAACCCTGCGGTACATCCCCAGCACTGCAAAAACCAGGTTACACACCTCTAATCCCAACACTGGGGAGGTAGAGCCAGGAGGATTCCAAGTTTAAGATCATCCTTTGCTACACAGGAAGTTTAAGGTCAACCTCAATACCTGAGACCCTGTCTATGAACAGATAAATGCATACATAAATACATAATAGTTCTAAAGGCTGAGAATTCCAAAATCATGACACTAACGGACTCAGTTTCTGGTGAAGACTTTTTCCTGAAACATAGTGACATCTTGCTGTAATCTCATGTGGTAAAATGGGTTAAGGGTGTCTCTTGAACCTCTCATGCTAGCACTAACACATACTCCCAGTACCTCTCTAAGGTGGAATCTCCTGATATGGTCACATCCAGGGTTAGGATTTCAACGTGAGTTTCAGAGAGACACAAGCATCAGACCACACCATTTTATCATGTGGTTTTTGAGACAAGATAGAAGGACACATTTAGAGGACACAGGAAAGAAAAGAGGTCCTTCCCTGGGAATCTGGTTTACCCTTCCTGTAGTGAGGGGTCATGCTTCTGGACAAAAGGGTCACTTACAAACCCCTTCAAGGTAAAGCTATTGCTACATCAGGCTCTTCTTTGGTAGACCGTACTGAAGAAGCAGGCACTCAGCTTCCTAGAGACCTTATGATGGAAACTATGAGGTATGGCCTTAACCTCTTTCTAAAGAGAGGTTGGTTGGACAGAGGCACCACCCTTGATGTTTCCAAGAATTTTAAGGCTCTTATTCTCATCTCAGGTTTCTATTTTTTTCCTTCCTTCCTTCCTTCCTTCCTTCCTTCCTTCCTTCCTTCCTTCCTTCCTTCCTTCCTTCTTTCTCTCTCTCTCTCTTTTCTTTCTTTCTTTCTTTCTTTCTTTCTTTCTTTCTTTCTTTCTTTCTTTCTTTCTTTCTTTCTTTCTTTCTTTCTTCTGGCAGTACGTTAATATAATCCAGGCTTGAGAGCTATAATTTTTATATAACTTGAAGTCCAAAGAGGCTGAGTGAGAACTTTGAGTCATCCAAAGTCACCAAGATGACTGCGTTCCATGCTGACTGGACTCAAAATAAACTATAAAGGTCCTAGCCACCCCCACCAGACAGGCAGAGGTCCTCGCTCCTGGGAAGAGACTGGATCTCTGTCCTTCTCACTGTCCACCCATTCCCAGTTCTGGTACCGGTCGGTTCTCCTTAACTATAAACTTCCTTTTCCCTCTCAAATAAATCTAACATATGGTGCCAACTCTTTCCTTTTCCCTCTCCAAAAATCTAACAATATTCATACATATAAAGTAAAAATAATAAATCTATTTTAATACTTTAAAAAATGACAGTGTTCCATGGACCTTGGGTTTGCTTGACTCTTGTTGTACTGTCCACAGTTAGTGAAAAACAGCAGACAGAAGCCCTGCCTGAGGGCTGGAGGTGTGCCACTCCGTGAAGGTAACCTGGCTGTGAGGATCTGCAAGAAGCCAGCAATGACACCTTTGGGTCTACTTTATTGAGTTCCTCTTACACTATCTAATCTATCAACCTATCAATCAATCATCTATGTGTCAACCTACCAATCATCTATCTGGCATTCATCAACTTACCATCTATCATCAACCATTTGTCTATCACCTACCTACTGTAGCTATTATCTATCATCTACCTACCTACCTACTTATCTATCACCTATCAATCATTTCTCTTTGGGAGGAGGGGTTGAGACAGGATTTCCCTATAGCCCCAGCTGGCCTGGAATTCACTGTGAAGACCTGGCCAACCTCCATCTCACAGAGATCTGCCTGCCTCTGCCTTCCAAGTACCAGGATTAAAGTTGTAGACCACCACACCTGGCTTCTTATCTATTACTTTCACCTATGTATCTACATCTACCTGACATCTCTAAAATATATCTGATCTATTTTATCTATCTCAATATATCCGTCACCTATCATTCATCCACCTACCTACCAATCTCTATCATCCATCACTTGTCAGTCTATCCTCTATCATGCACCTATCATCCATGTATCTCTACCACTCTACCATCTCTACCACTCAATCATCTCTCAATCCATCATCTATCACCTATCTATTATGTCTATCAGCTACTATCTATCATGTATCTATCATTTATCTAAGTTGTCTATAATCTATTATCTATCCATCCATCATTCATCATCTATCATCTATCAATCTATCACCATCCATATGTCATCTATCCATCCATCAAATATCCTTTTTTTTTTTTTTTTGGTCTTTTTGAGACAGGGTCTCCCGGCTCAGGCTGCTTTCTTATACAATACAGGACCACCTACCCAGGGGTGGCACTATCTACAGTGGGCTGGGCCCTCCCACATCACCCAACAATCAAGAAAATACCTCACAGACCAGTACAATGAAGACAATTCCTCAGTGGAGACTTCCTCTAACCAGGGGTATCAAGATTACAACTAAAGCTATTCAGCACAATGTACCAACCTGGAAACTGTAATATCTGAAGAAAGCATATCCCAGCACTTATTGTCCCAAAGACCCAAACTGTAACAATAGCACTTATTGTTGCACATGGTCAAACCTTAAAAAACAAAACAAAACTGGGGCTGGAGAGATGACTCAGCAGTTAAGAGCACTGGCTGCTCTTGCAGGGGACCCCGGTTCAAATCCCAGCACCCACATGGCAGCTAACAACCATCTGTGACTCCAGGGGATCCAATGCTTTCTTCTGACCTCCACGGGCATTGCGTGACATGGGTGTTCTTGCATAAATTCAGGCAGTACACTCATACACATAAAAGATAAAATAATATGGGGCTAGAGAGATGGCCTAGCAGTTAAGAGCTCGGACTGCTTTCTTGATCCTAGCCAGTCTTATTGGAGTAAGATGATATCTTAAAGTGGTTTTGATTTGCATTTCCTTAATGATTAGTGATGTTGAACACTTGTTAAGGTGTTTCTCAGACATCTCTAATTCCTCACTTGTGAAGTCTCTGTTCAGCTCTTTGCTCCATCTATTGAGTGGGTCATTTGTTTTCTTTCTTCTTTGTTTTTTGAGTAGTTTATATATTCTGGGAAATCAGTGC
Source organism: Rhizomys pruinosus (assembly GCA_009823505.1). Lineage (NCBI taxonomy): Eukaryota > Metazoa > Chordata > Mammalia > Rodentia > Spalacidae > Rhizomys > Rhizomys pruinosus. The sequence goes on along the minus strand of VZQC01012005.1, from coordinate 2,904,445 downwards.
TTTGTCAGCTGTTTCTGCAGTGAAGGTTCCTCCCACTCTGTTGGGATTTCTCTTCACTTCCTGATTGTTTCTTTTGCTGTACAGACGCTTAGTTTAATGAGGTCCCATTTTGTCAATTGTCGGACCTTAATTCTTGCACAGAAGCTGCTGTCTGATTTCGAAGTCTTTTCCTACGCCTATGTTCTTTTAGTCTGCTGCCACCTTTTTCTTCTATCGCCTTCAGAGTTGGGGTTCACGTTGAGGCTTTGATCCACCTGGAGTTGATTTTTGTTACAGGGTGAGTGAGAGGGTGGTAGGTAGGGGTTTAATTTCCATTCTTTCTGCAAGTGGTGTTGATCCAGTTTTGCAGCACCACTTGCTGAAGAGCTGTCTTTTCTCCCTTGTGGCTTCTTGGCCACCTTGTCAACATATAAGATGGCTGAATTCGTAGTGGTGCTCAGGATTTGATCTTCGGTTTGTTCCATTGGTCAAACAGGTCTGTTTTTGCTGCAGTACCAGGCTGTTTCTTATGACTCATAGCCCTGAAGTATAGTTTGAAGTCTGGTATAAGATCCCCCCCCCTGTGTAGCTCTTTTTGCTCAGGGTTTGTTTGGCTATTAGGGGTCTTTTGTTTTTCCAACTGAATTAGGACTTTTTTTCCATTGCCTGTGAAGAAACTCTTGGGGATTTTGATTGGAATGTGTTAAATCAATACAAGCGTTTCAGTAACAATGGAACATTTTTTACATAAACACTTAAAGATATCACCTTACTCCAATAAGACTGGTAGGATCAGAAAACAATGTACCAAGTGGCTGGAGAGTGTGGGGAAAGGAAGGGAAATACTCATCCACTGCTGGTGGGATGTAAACTACTACAGCCCACTCTGAAAGCAGTTGTGGAAATCCTTGGAAGGCTTGATTGAATTTCCACCTCGACCCAGTCATACCACTCTAGGCATGTCCCTCAAGGCACTCACCCCACTGCTTAGAATACATGCACGGCCATGTTTATTTCAGCTCCACAATAGACAAGGAGCTTGGAAACCACCCAAATCCCCTCAAACTGAGAGTGGATACGAAGAATGTGGACTCTACAACAATTGAGTTCATCAGCTAGTAAAGGGAAAGCCGGTTGGGTCTCAGCCTTTGCAGGAAAATGGCTCTGGAGCTTAGAGGACATAATGCTGAGTGAAGTAACACAGTCCCAGAAAAACAAACAATGAATGGTATCCCTCATCTGTAGATGCTAGTGCCAATTACCTAGTTGTAAGTATTTCTTGTGCGTGGCCCCTTGAACTTTTGTCCAAAGCAGTTGGGAGTGATGCATATTGGAAATAACAACAACGACAACAACAACAACAGAAAGGACTGAATCAAAGAACTGACTGAAACAGTGAACTTCTGCTCAAAACAGTCAACTTCCACATGGAGAATATTGAGAAAGACTGAGAAAGAGATAAAAAGCATATTTGGCAGAATGCATGAGCTCTGGTGGGGTGGGGGAATGGGGGGGACACGGGTCTAGATTTGATATAAATAAGTAAATTAATTAAAAAAAGAGCTCCAACTGCTCTTGCAGAGGACCCGGGTTTGATTCCCCAGTACCCACGTGGCGCCTGAGAACCGTCTTTAACTCCAGTTCCAGGGGAATCCGATGCCCTCTTCTGACCTCTGCAGCATTGCATGCACGGGTGCACAAACCTACATGCAGACAGTACTTTCATACACATACAAGCATAAATAAAAATTAAAAAAATAAAATAATACACTATTAAAAATAACAGGACTTCAGAAAAATGCCTTCTATTTCCTCTTTCAATCCCCCTTACAAACCTTACACCAGCTGTGTGTGCAGTTTCCATTCCCGCAGAGCAACGTTGCCCTTCAGTGTTGTAATCGAGAGCAATCTGCTATTGTCGAGGTCAGTCTCATCTCTCATTTTCATGTTGCCATGGACACTCCTGATCTAACATTTTCTAACACTCTCTGTTCTAGTTTCTGTTGCTGTGATAAAACACTAACCAAAAGCAACTTGGGGGAGAAAAGGGTTTACTTGGCTGACAGCTCACAGTCCATCAGCAATGGAAGCCAGGGCTGGAGCCTGGAAGCAGAAAACTGAAGCAGAGTCCACAAAGCAACTCTTCTTTTTTTTTTTTTTTGTCTTTTCGAGACAGGGTCTCCCTGTAGCTCCAGCTGTCCTGGAACTCACTATGTAGACCAGGCTGGCCTCGAACTCACTCGGCCTCCCAAGTGCTAGGATTGATTAAAGGCGTGCGCCACTATGCCCAGCTAACAAAGCAGCTCTTTTTTTTTTTTCTTCTTCTTTTTTTATTATATTCTTTTTATTGACATTTTGTATATTTTGTACATCATTTTTTCAGTCCAATTTGGATACATTCCCCTCTCCCAAAGCAGCTCTTTTACGGGCTTGCTCTTCCTTGTTCTGCTAGCTTTCACATACAAGGTAGGACTACCTGCCCAGGGATAGCATTGTCTGTAATGGGCTGGGCCCTTCTACATCAATTATCAATCAAGAAAATGCCCCACAGACACGCCCACAGTCCAGTCAGATGGAGACAGTGCTCCAGCTAAGAGGCCCTGGTGCAGGAGTGTTGACAGCTCAAGCTGTCCAGCGCACTTCCTTCCCCGCTTCTCATTTCCATTCTCACCCTCTACTGTCTTGCTCCTGGACTAGGTTTCTTTGGTTTCTTCCCAGATGCCATAGTGCCTAAGCAGGTGTGGCCTCGGTGGCTAACCAATTAGAACTTTCTTTGAAGTTTCATTGCATGCGGTTTAGCCTTCCTTATGCTCTGTGCTTGGTGCGCTTGAATGGTTATACATCTTCACATATGTTTGGTTCTGCAAAGATAACTTTTGTTGGAGGAATACTTTCCTTAGAGAAATGAGGCTTACTGAAAAGTTGTTTAATGTTTATTCTTGTTGCCTGTGTTTTTACAATGTGGGACATGGCCTCATACTTTGCTTTTTTCTATGTGACCTGCTAGTTTTCTGTTACTTTGTAACCGGTGAAGACTTGCAATTAGAATCTCCCAGCGATTGGGGTGCAGCGGAAGACATGGACCGACCTGCCGTACGGATTGCAGCTGGTGGGGAATGAGTAGACGAGATTCTTTTGCAGCAAGCTGGAAGAGCCAGAAGAAAGATGGTTTTGTGAGCATCGTAGTTTCAGGTCCTTCCTCTGTGAGGCGAAGGAGAGCTCTCGGCATATGGCTGTGTGTCCTGCAACCTCTCGGGTTGATTTTTTTTGGTCTAGCTGATGCTGTATGGTAACTGTTAGGTCCGGGCTTCCCAGAATCCCAAGGGATGCAGACGCCCACTTCCTCCAGAGGCTGTCAATCTTCTGACCACTTCCTCTATAACTGAGGCCCCGCCCCCTGGCTATAAGTGGGTGGGCCCCAGGCGCCATCTCTCTCTTTGCCTTCTGTGCTGCCTGGTTCTACCACGTGCCTGTAGGCTGCCCTTGCAGGCTGCCCTTGCAGGCGGCCCTTGCTGGTAATTCCACATGGAAGTAAATCTTGTTCCTGGCGTGACTTAAGCCTCATGTGCCTTTTTATCCGGGGGCCCGGGGCTGGGAATACACGGCCTTTTTATAACCTAACAGTAACACACTTTGAACAGGGAGGAAGAACTACACATTACGGCTTTAATACCCTCACCATCACAGGGGCTTCAGAGAAGAGGTCACAGACAGTGGACAAAGGCATTTATTGAGGTCAAAATTAACATGCACTGAGCATTCATTTGCCTTGCAAGATACACACACTTTTTTTAAATTTTATTTTATTCCGTATGTGTATTAATGTACTGTCTGCATGTAGGTTTGTGCACCTGTGTCATGCAATGCCTCGGAGGTCAGAAGAGTGTGTCGGGTTCTTGGCTGCCATGTGGGTGCTGGGGATCGAACCCAGGTCCTCTGCAAGAGCAATCGGAGCTCTTAACCGCTAGGCCATCTCTCCAGCCCCAAGACACACACTAAAAAGCTGTTTTTGCTTTTTTTTTTTTTTTTTAAGAATACTGAGCCAAGCTTGGTGGCGCATGCCTTTAATCTTAGCATTTGGGAGGCAGAGGCAGGCAGATCTCCATGAGCTCAAGGCCAGCCTGGTCTACATAGTGAGTTCCAGGACAGCTGGAGCTACAGGGATACAGGAAGACCCTGTCTCAAAAAGAGCCCCCCCCCCCCCAAATGCTGGATCTGGAGATGGCTCAGTGTTTAAGAGCACTTGCTCCTCTTCCAGAGGACCTGAGCTTCATTCCCAGCACCCATGTCAGCTCACAGCCTCCTGAACTCCAGCTCCAGAGGGTCTGCCCTTTTCTGGCCTTTGCAAACAGTTGAACACATGTGGCATTCACTCACATAGCCACATAATAATTATTAAAAAGAATAGTGAATTTCTTGTTGAGATGACCAAAGAGCCCTGTGAATATTAATGAACGAGCCATAAGTGAGCTTTCTTTTTCTTTCTTTCTTTCCTTTTCTTCCTTCCTTCCCCCCTCCTTTTCCCTCCCTCCCTTTCCCCCTTCCTTCTTTTCTTTCTTTTTGAGACTGGGTCTCCCTGTAGCCCCAGCTGGCCTGGAACTTCCTATATAGAACAAGCTGGCCTTAAAATCAGAGATTCATCTGCCTCTGCCTCCTAAGTGCTGGGAACAAAGGTGTGCATCACCACACCTGGCACCAAGTGAACTTAAAAAAAAAAAAACTTTATGTGTATAAGTATTATTTTTTTATTTTCTTTTTTCTTTTTTTTTTTTTATGTGTATGAATGTACTGTCTGCGTGTAGGTTTGTGCACCTGTGTTGTACAATGCCGCGGAGGTCAGAAGAGGGCATCGGATTCCCCTGGAACTGGGGTTAAACATGGTTCTCAGCAGCCATGTGGGTGCTGGGGATTGAACCTAGGTCCTCTGCAAGAGCAGTCGGCGCTCTTAACTGCTAGGCCATCTCTCCAGCCCCTGTTTTATTATTTTCTATGTGTATGAATGTACTGTCTGCATGTAGGTTTGTGCATATGTGTCATGCAATGCCGAGGAAGTCAGAAGAGGGTCTCATATTCCCCTGGAAGTGGAGTTAAAGATGGTTCTCAGCTGCCGCGTGGGTGCTGGGGATTGAACCTGGGTCCTCTGCAATAGTCTTAACCTCTGAGCCATCTCTCCAGCCCCCGTGTATAAGTATTAGGCCTCCATGTATACCTGTGTTGTGCAATGCCCACAGAGATTCAGAAAGAGGGATATGGATTCCTAGAACTGGAATCCACGAGGTTGTTAGTTGCCATCTGGGTGCTGGGATATGAATCTGGGGTTCTTTTGCAAGAAACAGGTGCTCTGAGTTGCTGAGCCATCTTTCCAAGGTCCTGAGGTGACTTTTTTTTTTTTTTTTTTTTTTTTTTTTTTTTGCTCTTTTTGAGATCGGGTCTCCCGTTTTAGCCCCAAGCTGGCCTGGAACTCACGTCTGTAGACCAGGCTGCCTCTGCCTCCCACGTGCTAGGAGTAAAGGCATGCACCACTACACCTGGCTTTTTTGTTTTTTTTTTTTCTTTTTTTTTTAAATTTAAGGTGAACTTTAAAAAAACTGGTGTTCCTCCTTGAGCCCTCAGTGTCACAGTGAACTGCTTGTAGTCTTTGAGGCTCTCGGTAAGCCTTTACTCTGAGGGAGAATTGTTTCTGCAAGGTGCCGTGGCGATGAGGTGACAGAACAAACTCCAGGCTGTCTTCCGAGCCAAGCCCTTGCCTTTTGATAGTGGTAGTGCTGAGGGATGTGGTGTGCTGCACATCCTGTCCAAGGCCCTGGAGGACAGAATGAAACCAAGGAGTGATGTGATGTTGGAGGCATCTGGGGAGCTTTTCAGATAAGTGACTTAACTGGGCCTTGAAAGCTGAGTACAGGGCCTGAAAGAAGAAACAAGGGAAGGTGCAAGATGTGAGGAGCAGCAACCTGTGCAGAGCCGAGTGCCAAGATGCAAGGACCAACAGCCTGTGCAAAGCCGGAGAGCCAACATGTAAGGAGCAACAGCCTGTGCAGAGCCGGAGAGCCAAGATGCAAGGAGCAACAGCCTGTGCAGAGCCGGAGAGCCAAGATGCAAAGAGCAACAGCCTGTGCAGAGCTGGAGAGCCAAGATGCAAAGAGCAACAGCCTGTGCAGAGCCGGAGAGCCAAGATGCAAAGAGCAACAGCCTGTGCAGAGCCGGAGAGCCAAGATGCAAAGAGCAACAGCCTGTGCAGAGCCGGAGAGCCAAGATGCAAAGAGCAACAGCCTGTGCAGAGCCGGAGAGCCAAGATGCAAAGAGCAACAGCCTGTGCAGAGCCGGAGAGCCAAGATGCAAAGAGCAACAGCCTGTGCAGAGCCGGAGAGCCAAGATGCAAAGAGCAACAGCCTGTGCAGAGCCGGAGAGCCAAGATGCAAAGAGCAACAGCCTGTGCAGAGCCGGAGAGCCAAGATGCAAAGAGCAACAGCCTGTGCAGAGCCGGAGAGCCAAGATGCAAAGAGCAACAGCCTGTGCAGAGCCGGAGAGCCAAGATGCAAAGAGCAACAGCCTGTGCAGAGCTGGAGAGCCAAGATACAAAGAGCAACAGCCTGTGCAGAGCCGGAGAGCCAAGATGCAAAGAGCAACAGCCTGTGCAGAGCCGGAGAGCCAAGATGCAAAGAGCAAGAGCCTGTGTAGAGCCGGAGAGCCAAGATGCAAAGAGCAACAGCCTGTGCAGAGCTGGAGAGCCAAGATGCAAGGAGCAACAGCCTGTGCAGAGCCGGAGAGCCAAGACGCAAAGAGCAACAGCCTGTGCAGAGCCAAGTGCCAAGATGCAAAGAGCAACAGCCTGTGCAGAGCCAAGTGCCAAGATGCAAAGAGCAACAGCCTGTGCAGAGCTGGAGAGCCAAGATGCAAGGAGCAACAGCCTGTGCAGAGGCGGAGAGCCAAGCTGGGGAGGATGAGTGTGGAGTGGGAATTTCAGAGGGGAGCGCTCTGGGAGAGCAGGTGACAGAGGGAAGCAGAGCCAAGAGGCCTTTATTTTTTGTTTTTATTTTTTATTTTTGGTCTTGAGACAGGGTCTCCTTGGAGCCCCAGCTAGCCTATGTAGACCAGGCTGGACTTGAACTCACAGAGATTCACCTACCTCTGCTGGGATTAAAAGCATTTGCCACACCGGGCCCCAAGAGGCCTTTATTATAGGGTCACTCAGCATCACAGGCCCGTGCTGCAGCAATGGGTCTTCACTCTAGAGTGTCTGTCACAGCTGGGAACAAAGAGGCAAGCTTCAGTTTCCAGAACTGACAAACATAATTTGGTAAGAGCAAGTATGTACTCAGTGAGCTGAGATCATCTTTTGGGTTAATGTGTAAAATAGGCATTTTAAAAGTCAAGTTCATGAACACAGAATGAAATCACTTAGTGATGTAGTTCTCCACTTCATATTCTCTCCCTCACATTCCTGGCTTCATGTTCCCTGTCCCATGTCTGCTACCCCTGGCCTCACTTCCTGGCTTCATGTTCTTCAGCGCTCAGCAGTACTTCTGGAGCCATTGAGAGTTTCTGATGAGCAGCTAATGGTGATCCTAGCTGTAGTTCCTGTGATTTGGACTGCAGGTTACAGGCTAGTGGGAGTGCAACTGAGGACAGGAGACCTGGCCATGGGGACGTACAGGTGGGAGCAGAGGGACCCTGGATGAGGAGCGGTGAGGTCCAGCCATGGGGCCGTACAGGTGGGAGCAGAGGGACCCTTGATGAGGAGCGGTGAGGTCCAGCCATGGGGACATACAGGTGGGAGCAGAGGGACCCTGGACGAGGCGCGGTGAGGTCCAGCCATGGGGCCGTACAGGTGGGAGCAGAGGGGCCCTCGACGAGGAGCGGTGAGGTCCAGTTGGGCTTTCCTGGCGCTGATGTAGTGTCTGCCTGTGTCAGTCAACCAAAGTTCTGTAACCATTCATCCTAAAGTGTTGGTGGTTGACCACAGTGGTCTGTGTCTCAGCACAGTGATGCACAGTGTAGGCAAGTCTTGGGTCCTCTTGTCCTAGGATCTGGCTGAAGGGCAAATGCTCCCTGGGTGAGTGTAGAGTTTTTAATTTTATTTTTCCCCCTGAAAGGGTTTTAAAATATCATTACACAGTATATTTTCAAATTAGAAGTGTGTGTAAGGGGGATTCCATCGCTATTGGTGAAGTGTCTTTTGTGCTAGCATGAAAAGATTTTTTTTTTGTCTTTTTGAGACAGGCTCTTCCTGTAGCCCCAGCTATTCTGGACCTGGAACTCACTATGTAGACCAGGCTGGCCTTGAACTCACAGAGATCCGCCTGCCTCTGCCTCCTGAGTGTTGAGATTAAAAGCGTGCACCACCACTCCAAGCTTCAATTTTTTTTTTGTCTTTTCCAGACAGGGTCTCCCTGTAGCCCCAGCTGTCCTGGAACTCACTCTGTACACCAGGCTGGCTTTGAACTCACAAAGATCCGCCTGCCTCTGCCTCCCAAGTGCTAGTATTAAAGGCACATGCCACCACACCCGGCTTCAATTTTTTATTACATTTATTTATCTAGCTATTTATTTGTATGTGTGTTATATGCATATACACACCATGGCATGCATGTGGCAGTCAGAGGATAACTGTGGTAGTCTTCTCCTTCTACCATGTGGGTCCCAGGTATCAAATAAGTCGTCTGCTTTGCCAGGCCTTTATCCTTGAAGCCATCTTTTTGGTCTGTATTGTGGCTGTTGATCCCCCAAACCTGTTGACTATAAATTGCATCCTTAATTTAGAAATAGATGCTTGGGGCTTGGGTGTAGCTCAGTGCTGGGTTATGTGCTTGGCATGTGTGAAGATTTAGGTTTAGTTCCTAGCACTAAAGCGAGATGTTTGGAGGATAAAAAGATGAACATGCTGACTATGGTGGTTCATGGCTTTAATCCCAGCACTTGGGAGACAGAGGCAATCTGTGAGTTTGAGGCCAGCCTGGTCTACATAGGGAGTTCCAGGTCTAGACCCTATCTCAAAAAAAGACCAAAAAAAAAAAAAAGTGAACCTGGGGGTGGGGAGATGGCTTAGTGGACTGGACAGAGTGCCTGCCACGTAAGCATGAGAACCCATGTTTGGATCTCCAGAACCCACTGAAGAAGACAGACATGGTAGCCTGCATCTGTAACCCCAGCTCTGGGAAGAAGGCAGAGACAGCAGATCCCTGGAGCTCAGTGGCCAGCCATTCTAGCTAGTTGAGTGTGAGCTCCAGCTTTAGTGAGAGCTCTTGTTGCAAAAAATAACAATGGAGAATGATCAAAGAAAACCCTTGTATCCACTTCTGGCCTCCACACGTACCCATACACCCACAGCAACAAGTACACCCCTCCCACACCCACACACCCACAATAACAAGTACACTCCCACACCCATACACCCCCACACCCCCACATAACAAGTACACCCCCACACCCATACACCCACACACCCACACCCCCACAATAACAAGTACACCCCTCCCACACCCACACACCCACAATAACAAGCACACCCCCACACCCATACACCCACACCCTCACAATAACAAGTACACTCCCACACCCATACACCCCCACACCCCCACATAACAAGTACACCCCCACACCCATACACCCACACACCCACACCCCCACAATAACAAGTACACCCCTCCCACACCCACACACCCACAATAACAAGCACACCCCCACACCCATACACCCACACCCCCACAATAACAAGTACACCCCTCCCACACCCACACACCCACAATAACAAGTACACTCCCACACCCACACCCCCCCACACCCACATAACAAGTACACCCCCACACCCATACACCCCCACACCCACACCCCCACAATAACAAGTACACCCCTCCCACACCCACACACCCACAATAACAAGTACAACCCCACACACCCACACGCCCACAATAACAAGTACAACCCCCCACACCCACAATAACAAGTACAACCCCCCCACACCCACAATAACAAATACAACACCTACACACCCACATACCCACAATAACAAGTACAATACCCACACACCCACAATAACAAGTACAACCCATATACCCACAATAACAAGTACAACACCCACACCCCCACACCCCCACACCAAGTACAACCCACACACATCCACACACCCACAATAACAAGTACAATCCCCACACACAAGTTCTCTTAAAACCTGAATACATAAACACATGTGCACACATACTGCTTTATACACGCTATAGACGGATGTGCATACACATAGCTCCCCTTGTTGATTGAAACAGGTAAAAGTCACATACAGATTGCTTTTCATTTCTTCAGTACACCAGGGTTTTATCCTAAACCTTGTTGCCTTCAGAGCTTGAAGAGTGTCTGGAATAATTTTGATCCTTAGCTCCTGAGCAGCATTGTAGTGGCAGGCTTAGCCCTTGCTTGTGATTTAGAGTCATACACAGGTTTGCCTGTGTTACTTATCTTGTGATTTAGAGGCATACACAGGTTTGCCTGTGTTACTTATCTTGTGATTTAGAGGCATACACAGGTTTGCCTGTGTTACTTATCTAGCTCATCTTTTCCCCATAAGTGATTATATATCAGTGGAATTTAAGCAACCGCCAAGACAGCTAGGAAACTTGGGTTGGCTTAGCAGCTCTGGAAGTTATTAGTCTGTCTTATATGAGTCTGTCATGCCCAACCTCCCCTTTCTCTGAAATCTGAAATTTTATGCTGTTTTCCTAGACTTGGCAAATCTTACCACCTTCAGCTGCACTGGCTGGTGGTGACTGGCTTTCCAACAGCGCTTTGTTTCTTCTAAACATGTGAGTGTAATGTTTGCACAGCTAGCCATACACGCCAGTTTTCAAGTCTACCCAGCTGCTGCCTGCCAGAGAAGCCACATTTCTCTCTGACGGGGTGGCATGGCCATCCTCTCTTCCTCTCTCCCTTCATTGTTTTTTCTACTGCTTGAAAGGTGGTTGTTTATTGTCCTGCTTCTTTCTGTAGATTGTCAGCCTCTTTGGGGAGGGACTTTGTTCACCGCTGAAGTCTCAGCACTTAGACTAGGATGTGGCTGACACATGGTTGGCACTTAATACTTGGAATAAGTGAATGAAAATTAGGCTTGGACTCGGCGTGGTGGCGCACGCCTTTAATCCTAGCACTTGGGAGATAGAGGCAGGCGGATCTTTGTGAGTTCAAGGCCAGCCTGGTCTACAGAGTGAGTTCCAGGACAGTTGGGACTACAGGGAGACCCTGTCTCGAAAAGACCAAAAAAAGAAAATTAGGCTTGGAAATGAAATTTATTATGTGTGTAACATATGTGTGAGTACATGTTATGTGTATGTGTGCACATGCACATGGATAGAGGCCAGAGGTCAACATTAGGGATCTTCCTCTATTGCTCTCTATTATTTTTCAAAAAAAATTTTTTTGGTCTTTCTGAGACAGGGTCTCCCTGTAGCCTCAGATGTCCTGGAACTCACTATGTAGACCAGGCTTACCTTGATCTCACAGAGATCTGCCTGCTTCTGCCTCTCGAGTACTGGGATTAAAGGTGAGTGCTGTTTTTCAAACACCTGGCTGTTTTTCAAATATTTTATTTAACTATATATATATATATATATATATATATATATTCCTGTGAATGTGTATGGGGGAGAGTGGGCGGGGGGGGTGGAGGTTTTTGCATGCCATGGCACAAATGTGGAGGTCAGAAGGCATGTTGCAATTTGCAGGAGTCAGTTCTCCCCTTCCCTCTTCTGTGTCCTGGGGATCAAACTCAGGTTGTCAGGCTTGGAAGTAGTAATCACTGTCACCCATGAGTTACTTAACCAGCCCCACCTTATTTTTGAGCCAGGGTCTCTCATTGATTAGCTAGAATGACAGTCCAGCCACTCTAGGAATCTGCCTGTCTTTATTCCATTCAGCAGTAGTTACAGACGTGTGTCACCATGCCCAGCTTTTTAAAATTAAGTTTCTGCCAAAGCAAAGATTTAAACTGAAGTTTCTGAGTCAGAGACTCTGGTGTCATGCTTGACGCAGTTCCTGACATCTGTCATCAAGGCATGTTGACGCTTCCTGCACCTTGGATTCATTGACTTCTGTCCAGCTACTCCAAGCCTGTGGTATGAACTATCTGGTATCTGAGTTGCGTAATGGGATCCTCGCTCTCAGTGTTACCCTGCTTGAGTGATCTGTCCCCCTGCTTGGAGCCCTTAAAACTTTTGTCTTGTGTTCTTTCATTGCACATCAGTAGTAACTTAGCTTCTACAATGTACCAGATGGTGGCCTTGTGCTGAGAGACAGCATTGTGTAGACAGTCCAGAAATCCCCCTCTGGTGGTGAGATGCACAGAGAAGTGGTCATCAGGTAAGAGCTGAGGATATTCGCTCTTCAAGAGCAGTGTACATACATGCAAGAATTTCTGTTTTTGGAGCTGGAGAGATGGCTCAGTGGTTAACAGTATCAGCTGTTCTTGCAGAAGACCCCTGTTAGAATCCTAGCACCCTCATGGTGGCTAACAGCAGTTAGCCAGTTCCAAGGGATCTGACACCCTCTTCTGTCCTCTGAGGGCATTTTATGACACAGATGTACTTACGTTCATGCAGGTGTAACACTCATACACATAATTTAAAAGGAATTAATTAAAAAAAATTTTGTTTTGAGACAGAGTCTCCCTTTAGCCCCAGCTGGCCTGTAGCTTGCTCTGTAGACCAGGCTGGTCTTGAACTCACAGAGATCTGCCTGCCTCTGCCTCCCGAGTGCTGGGATTAAAGGCGTGCATCACCATGCCGGTCTAAAATTTTTTTAAAGATTTTTTTTTTGCTGTCCCTGGAGATGTCACTTCCTCAGTTTCTTCAGTCACTGCCCTCAAATTAACCCCTCTTCCTGCTCCCTGGTTACCTCCCAAACATCCTCCCCAAGAATGTTCCACCTTCTTTTCTGACCTGCCTTTTTCTACCTCTTTATGAACACTTTCCAGTAGTGCAGCTAGTTCTGTGTGTCTCACTGTGGCCTCTGCAGGTGACATGTAACATTCCTGAGCACTGCTCAGTTCCCTGGGGAAGACCTAGGGCTATAGCTTCACTAGATGGCTGTGGGTTATTTTCTTTTTAAACAATTTTGGGTTTTATTTTATATAAGTGTTTTGCCTGCGTGTATGTAAGTGCATGCGATGTCTGGGGAGGCCATAAGATTTCCGGGAACTGGAGTTAGGGGTGGTTGTTAGCCTCCATGTGGGTGCCAGGAACTGAACCTGGGTCCCCTGCAAGAGCTGCCACTGCTTTTAACCAGTGAGCCTTCTCTCCAGCCCTGGCTGTAGTTTCTTTCTTTTTTTTTTTAATGCCTGAAAAATTAACATTTGTTTAAGATGTAGGGATATGTCCATTTTAATTTTATTTTTTATATTACTTTTATTTTGTGTATATATGTATTACTTTTTATTTTTTTAATTTTTTTATTTTGGAGTAAATACATTTATTGATACCCATTTTATATATAGTTCAATGAAATAATCTATAAATATAAAAGCATTTTTCTTTTGGATATCACCATGGTCCATGAAAATACTCAACAGTCAGAGTCATCTACAGGAAGCACTCCAAGTCACACTGTTAGGTTTACAGACCTGAATATATACGTCATTGAACAGTGGCACTTATGTACTCAAGTGGTCCAGTGGCTTTGGAATATATGAGTACTGGGCATGTGGAGTAAAACTAATGTGTGAGTTTAAATCAAGGTAAAGGAGTATTAACCATGAAGAAAAACAATTATGAATTCATATCCTAGGCAAAGTAAAGTACCACAGTTGACACTCGGTGTCAGAATTCTGGAGACAGTATGTAAAGCAACACATGCTGTGGCATGCCATGCTTCCTTCAGCCCCCGTGGACAGTCCACCAGTGCCTTTGGGTTATTTGTGGTCAAAAAACAATTCTTAGACTGCTTAGAATAAAAGTATTCAAGAGTAAAGAAAAGTAAGCTAAATATTTTAGTGACATAATGAGTTTCTCCCCGAGAAGGGGACTGTGAGGAAAGCCATTTTTTCTTAAATTTCCTTTGTTACATTGTGCATGATCATTATCAAGAGAAAGAGCTCATACGTCCACTACCCAAAACACAGGTGCAGACGTTTTCTTCTGTTTCAAAGTTTTTTTCCTCAGCACATCCATGGGAACTGATGCAGCCCCTGCTGAGCCCTGCTCTCCCCATCACGGGAACTGACGCAGCACAGAACATCCTCTTCTCTTCATGACAAACACAGGAACGTCCTTTGCTGCAGGCAGATGAGTATCTTCCGAGTTAGCAAGCAAATGCATTTCAAAGGTCTTAGAGGTACATTGTCCAGAACAGATCTGAGAGGCAGTGTTAGAACATAAGCAAAGCAAGGTTTTTAGACACTACTCAAAGGAAAGCCTAAGGGAAACATATAAAATTCAGTTTTTTTCCTATTACTTTAGGCTGGAAATGACAGCGACATTCACTGGTAAGGATAGATAACTGGTGTTATCGCCAGGTCCGAAATCTTCCGACTATTTAAAGTAGGACCCAAAAGGGAAGGACACATAGTTCTGAGGTCTCTAGAATTCATTTGCGCCTTTTTTTTTTTTTTAAAGAAATAGTAGTTTCAGTTGCACTGCGCCGGCTGAGGGGCTTTCGTCCAAATGAGAAACTCCACCCTCGTCTCCAGTGGCACAGGCACCAGACTCCCACAGGCAGCAGCTCCCATGCCCTGTAGCATGTGGCATCTGACCCTGGAGTAGTGAGGAGTGAGCTGGCACTGAGCCTCGACCGCTGAGATTCAGACTAGATGGCATTCCGTGGTGTGCCATTGTGTGTCAAAGTTTTCAGGCTCTGAGCACTCGTCTGGTGACTGCAGCTCCTGTGAGAAGTCACACCCACCTCAAAAACCTCATGGATAGCTTTTCGGAAACAGTGGAAGTTGTAGTCTATCAAGCCTTTTTGTTCAAAGCTCTCTTCCCTAAGAATGCAAACCAGTGCCAAAAATTTAGTCACTTCCTTTAAATAAAGGACAGTTGTATTATTCAGCTTAATAATGGCCATCGATTCTTTGTCATAAGCGCTTCCACTTCCATCTTCCTTTAACCTGCCCAGACTATATTCTGCAGGCTCAGCTGAGGGGCCTTCTTTCTCTACTTCCCTCAAGCCACATGACCACCTGGAACTGCCATCACTTCGACCAGCCACTTCAAGACAAACTCCATATATACAAGACACATCAATTACAACATCAATCATGTCATAGCAAAGTTCATAAGACTGCATCCAGGGGAACTGTCTGTTGCAATGTAGATTTTGCTGACAACATCAAAGAGAAAAGCTTTTTCAATACCTGAATTTGATATAAAGATATTTAATAGATTTTCCAAGGTTGGCAACTGTGGAATGAGTTTCTGTACCACCTCACTGAAGGCTTCAAATATTGAGTGGTCATAGATACTAGTCAAATAAAAGGCTGTGAGGAAACGGCCTGACTCCAGTCTCTTGAGATGAATTTGAAGGAAGGAGTACCAACAGAAATAACTTCACATGACTTCAATCACCAGGAAAATGAAAAAAGGGGGAAAGCAACTTCTCATAACACCCCACTGTCAAAACAGCTTAGAATTCAACAAAGAGGTAAAAAATATAACAGAATTGGAAAAGGACACACGCATAAGTGCGTTGGTAATGACAGAGATGGGAAATACATTTACAGGGCTCTCATAGCAAACACACATGTTGTTACCTAAGATGGAGTTTTTCTAGCCCAGCATCTGCAAGGTCATCATTGGCCCTTTGATGAATGTCTCTCTGTGTTTCTATTTTGTGATCATCAGACAAACCATCAACTTTGTGAATAAAAACCTCAAAATTCATGTTTGGGTTAACTTTGTAGGCTTTAGAAACAGTAATGTGAAGTCTTGTTAAAGCCTCCATGTAGTCATTCTGCGCATCAATGACGTAGATCAGCGCTCCTGTGCCCCTGAAGATCATCTCATAGTCAAAAGTTGGGTCAAAAAAGTCCATTTGTCTAGGAAAATCCCAAATCTGGAAATTCACAAAGGAACTATTGGAAATGTCATCTTTATAAATCTTGTTGGTACTCTCCAAAAACAGAGTCTCGTTTGGGGACATCTTATGAAACACCACTTTCTGTGTGGAGGACTTGCCGCTGCGCCGCAGCCCCATGAGCAGAGTCCTCGGCTTGGAGCTGTCAGCGCCCCCCCGGGCCGCCGCCCGCCGCCGCCGCCTCCTCTTCCTCCTCCTCCACGCCGTAGCCGAAGTCCTTGGGGAACGAGTCGGCCGCGCCATAACTGCCGGCCAGGGGCGTCTCCTCCGCCCGGTACTGCAGGGACATGGTGCTGGACCGCCGCCGCCCGCGCCCTTTATTTTTATTTTTTTTATGTGTATGAATGTACTGTCTGCATATAGGTTTGTGCACCCGTGTGGTGCAATGCCGTGGAGGTCAGAAGAGGGCATCAGATTCCCCTGGAACTGGAGTTAAAGACTGTTCTCAGCTGCCATGTGGGTGCTGGGGATCGAACCCAGGTCCTCTGCAAGAGCAGTTGGCACTCTTAACCGCTAGGCCATCTCTCCAGCCCCATGTCCATTTTTAAATAGAGGGAAAATAAGATGAGGGATAAAGTCAAAGTTTGTAGATATCAGACAAAAATTAATTTTACAGGTATATAGTAACCTGGAAGAGGTCTAGGCAGTGTATTTGGAGGTTAAAATCAATCTGTTAGAACAAAGATTTTATAATTGGTCTCTGGGGATTCTACTCAGATGGTTGACCACAGGAACATTGGACGATGAACAGGGCAGCATGGAAGAGCACCCTCAGTAGCAAGAAACACTGGAGCAGGCTGGGTGGCAACAGGTGGTCTGGCAGCAGATGGGTGGCAGCAGCTGGAGATGCAGCACTGGGGCCTGCAGCAGGTGGGTCGGCGGCAGCTGGGCTGGTGGCAGTGGCAGCTGGGACGGTGGCAGCTGAACTGGCGGAGACTGGGCTGGAGACAGCTGGGCTGGCACCAGCTCTCCTGACAGGAGCCTCGGCCACAGCCCTGCTCAGAGCAGACAGAGCCACGACGAGAGCTGAACGTGGTGTCAGAGGATGGAGGTTCTCAGTAGGTTTTCAAGAAGGTGGGTTGGAAGGTTTGCCTGACTGTAGTTTCTTAAAAAGATGTGTATAATCCCAGCACATGGAGGGCTGGGAGAGGAGGATCATGAGTTCAAGGCCAGCCTCACCTACAAATACATATCAAGTTCAAGGCCAGCCTCACCTACTAATACATAGCAAGTTCAAGGCCAGCCTGAACTACAGGAGACCTTGTCTAAGAAAAACAAAACAAGGGGGTTGTGTTTTCTCCACAATGATGGACTGTAATCTGGAACTGTGACCCAAATAAATCCTTTCTCTCTTAAGTTGCTTCTGTCAGGGTGTTTTATTGCAGCAACAGGGAACAGAACTAAGACAATCTATAAATAATATGGGACCGACTGTATTCCTCTCACAATGATGTAAGTGTCCTGATGAGGACTGAGGGGACTTGGTGTCCAAGTCAGGGCTCGGGGTCCAAGTAGAGTAGAGAGGAATCCTCACAGGGGTCAGAGCCCCCTCCGCAGGGTGGGGAGAGCGTCCGCAGTGTGAGCCATGTAAGCGATGGGGATGTTTATGGTAGGGGTGGGGGTGGGGATCCAGCCCAGGCCCAGGGTAGAGCCAGGCCCAGGGTAGATCCAGGCCTCAGGGGTATTCTATGTGTCAGATCCAGGACAGTGTCTACACATGGGGACAGTATGGAACAGCTTGAGAGGAGGGTGGCCAGCGAAGAGGGCAGCCTTGGAAGTGTCAGGCCGGGAAGCAAAGAGTGTATCTGTGTAGAGGGCAGTCTGTACTTGGTCAGAGCCTGAGCAGAGTTAGAATTCTATGAAGAGGGGGAACCAGCAATGGAGAGAAACAAAAAAGGAAGCTGGAACGAACCCTGGGGCATTGCTGAAGACACGGGTCCCTGCTTAACTCTTTGGCAAGTCACTGTATGCCAGGGATATCAAACTCTAGGTGTGTGCACAGAGCTTATGAAAATAAGAAATAGATAGCACCTGGCTGTATGCATTGAGGGCCTGGAGGCAGTGACGGCCCAGTCCCAGTGAGCACGCCTATCCTTCAGATCTTAGCTTCTGGATTCTACTCTCTACTAAAAAGAACCAGAACTGCTTAGAGATACTGCCAGCTCCAGAGCCAGGGCGAGGGAAGTGTGCCAAGGCACGGTGGCTTCCACTGATCAACTCAGCGGCAGTCTGAGCATTAGAACAACAGCAGATAGTACCAGATGACAGCCCATAGAATAACAAAGGCCATGAGTTCACATGAACAGGAATATATGAACACACTGGATGCCCTATGACACCCAAGGCCACAAAGGTGAAAGGAGTAACTGGGGTGGTGGAGCCTTTGATCTGACCCACTGGAGTCTGTTTCTTCTATGTTTATTTTAATTAACTTTCTCATTGCTGTGACAGTGCAACTTAGTGGAAAAAGCGTTTACTCTGGCTGTAGTTCCAGAGGGATAGAGTCCACCATGATGGGCAGACATGGCAGCAGGCAGGGAAGGCACAATGACAGGAGCAGGATGCTAGATGGCCACACTGCATCCACAACCAGGAGTGAGCAGAGAAAGGGTTTATTTGGTTATAGTCCATCAGGGTTATCTCCAGGTTACAGTTCATCAATGTGGGGAAGTCAAAATGGCAGGATCTTGAAGTAGCTAGTTACATTATAAATACACTCAAGGCCCTTGGATCTAGACTCAGAAATTTGCAACCAGCCCTGGAGAGCTGGCAGGCAGTCTCCACGTGGTGCAGCTGTCTTTTGGTTTCACTCTGTCAGGTTGACTGCTTGGTGGTGAGAGACCCTAATTGCACTGTTCCAATCTCCCTACCTATCCCAGGAACACCTGAAGCCCCTTAGACCCAGATCTAGGCATCTCCAGCCTATTAGATTTGGGATATACAGGCATATGGCTGCCACTGCTAAATTTTGTTTCTTTTTTTATTTATTTATTTATTTATTTATTTATTTATTTATTTATTTATTTATTTTTATGTGTATGAATGTATTGTCTGCATGCAGGTCTGCGCACCCGTGTCGTGCGATGCCGCGGAGGTCAGAAGAGGGTCTCGGATTCCCCTGGAACTGGAGTTCTCCTGGAACTGGAGTCATAGACGGTTCTCAGCCGCCATGTGGGTGCTGGGGATCGAACCCGGGTCCTCTGCAAGAGCGTTCGGCGCTCTTAACCGCTAGGCCATCCCTCCAGCCCCAGATCTAATTCTTAAATGCAGACAGAATTTTAAAATGTTAATAAAAAAAACTGCAAGCTGTAGAATAAATACAAATTATGATGGTATTTACAAGGTTTTTAAACACACAATAGTATTCATCTGTATTATTTCACCCATATACATATAATAACAGTAAAAGATATAAAAATGCATGGACAGCTGCACCCTAAATTTGGGGTAATATTTTCTTTTGTGAAGATGAGAAAAGAGGAGCAGGAAAGAGATGGGAGGGAGCCCAACTCTCTGTAATATTTTATTTTTTATAAATAAGTAAAAATAGTAAAACTCAGCATACCAAAATAATAACCATCATTAATTCAGGAGATGGAAACAAGGAGTTAGTCAATCAGTCTTTGTTTTTACTTTTTTTTTTTTTTTTT
>VZQC01012005.1:2839485-2880649 GCA_009823505.1 Rhizomys pruinosus | reverse complement strand
TTTTATTTATTTCTGTATGTGTACGAATGTATTGTCTGCATGCAAGTCTGTGCACCCGTGTCGTGCAATGCCGCGGAGGTCAGAAGTGGGCGTCGGATTCCCCTGGAGCTGGAGTTCTCCTGGAGTTGGAGTTTCAGACGGTTCTCAGCCGCCATGTGGGTGCTGGGGATCGAACCCGGGTCCTCTGCAAGAGTGGTCGGCGCTCTTAACTGCTAGGCCATCTCTCCAGCCCCAGCCTGCCTTCTTATACCATACACAACAACCTGCCCAGGGTGGCACTACTCCTTGGAGGAATAACTCATGGCTGATGCCACAAGCTTACATCCTCTAGTGGGATGGGCTCTTCCACACTGCTCGACCATCAAGACAATACTCCACAGATGTGGCCACAGGCCAATCCAATGGAGCCAATTTCCTAATTGAGGCTCCCTCAACCCAGGTGTGTCAAGTTGACACTAAAGCTATCCAGCACAACCACTATCCTGAGATTCTTCTCCTTCCCCCTACACACCTATGATGTGTAGGTTTGTTCTTTTCAAGGTGCCCCATATTTTCTGAATATTTTCTTCTTGTTTTTTAATTTTTCATGGTCTTTGCTTGAGCGGTCCAATTTTTCCACTTTATTGTCCAGTCCTGATAGTCTATCTTCTACTTCATTTATTCTGTTACTGAGGTGTTCTCCCATCCCTTCCAGATGGCTCATTGAGTATTCCACTTCCTTTTTCATTTCAGCCTGAGTTTTCTTCAGTATTTCTCTTTTGTGAATTCAGTCCAAAGTACCATTATCTTCTTTTAGTTTATCCCTATCTTCTTTTAGTTCTTTGTTTGTGTGTTCTTTAAATTCATTGAATTCTTTGATCATGTTTATTATGGTTCTTTTAAATTCTGTGTCCTGGGTTACATCTTGGGGGGTCCTCGTTTTAGCACTCTTGTATAGAATAGGTAGAATTTAGTGGAGACATATTATTTGGGTTTTTCATGTTATTGTTTTCTCGTGATTTTGGCATGTGGATTTCTTTCATTATTTGTGGTTTTGGCATGAAACTCAAGTGTTTCTCTGTTGAAGACTGACTTTGCTTATATTCTTCAGGTTACTTCGTTGTCTGCTGAAGACTTTGCTTGTATTCTTCAGGTGACTTTGTTGTCTTTTTATTTGGTATGATGCCACAAGCTTACATCCTCTAGTGGTTAGGAAATGTTATAAGCCACAGTAAGACCTTGTCATCTTTTACAGAAAAAACGTAATTCATGGATTAGCATACCATCCAAACATCTGTGTCTATACCAAAGTAACCTACCATAATAATTAGTACTGTTTATGACTGAAACAGTGAACTTCTGCTCAAAACAGTCAACTTCCTCATGGAGAATATTGGGAAAGACTGAGAAAGAGATGAAAAGCATGTTTGGCAGAATGCACGAGCTCTGGCGGGGTGGGTGAATGGGTGGGAACACGGGTCTAGATTGTTAAAAAAATAAAAATAAATTTATGAAAAAAAATTAGTACTGTTTAAATACCTATATATCTAATTGCTTGTGCTTCATTAGTAGGATTGAAAGGTTATTCCTGGACAAACTGTAAGCCATGAAAGGAAACAGCCAGAACTGATTAGAGTCCAAAATGACATCTCCAGACAAAGTTGACTGTATTGCTTCTCATCCACCTGTGCCCCTTTTCTAAGCCTAGGGGACAATCTGCCGAAGACGGGGTGTGGTAGAATGTAAGGGCTGCGATTGGGGTGAATGGTGAAACTACAGCAATATAGACTGGACACTTATTTGATCAACTTGAATGTACATACAAGCCCCTCCAGTTAGATGGTGGGAGACTTGGACTGTGTGGGTTTGGGCACAACTGCTTGCAAATTAGTTTTACATGAAGGATGCTTATACTCACAACTTATTACTTATTGTTTAAAAAATGAAATAAGGGGGCTGGAGAGATGGCCTAACCGTTAAGAGCGCCGACCACTCTTACAGAGGACCTGGGTTCGATCCCCAGCACCCACATGGCGGCTGAGAACCGTCTGAAACTCCAATTCCAGGAGAACTCCAGTTCCAAGGGAATCTGACACCCTCTTCTGACCTCCGCAGCATTGCACGACACGGGTGCACAGACCTGCATGCAGACAGTACATTCATACACATACAGAAATAAATAAAAATAAAAAATAAATTATAAAAAAATGAAATAAAAGAAAGTATAAAAATAAATAAAATAAAATATTTCCTTATAATATTTTGAAAAAAAATTTTAAAAAATGTTTATTTATAAAAAAAAGAAACAAAATTTATCTTTTTGTTGTCAGCAAGAAATCCATCTCACCTTCAAGGACAGGCACTATCTTAAGGTAAAAGGATGGAAAAAATATTCCAAGCAAATGGCACTAAGAAGCAAGCAGGAGTTGCTATTCTAATATCCGACAAAATAGACTTCAAACTAAAACTAATCAAAAGAGATAAAGAGGGTAATTTCTTTCTTTCTTTTTTTTTTTTTTTTTTTTGGTCTTTTCGAGACAGGTTCCTTGTAGCCCAGCGTCTTGGAACTCACTCTGTTGACCAGGCTGCCTTTGAATTCACAAAGATCCACCTCGGGCCTCTGCCTCCCAAATGATCTAGGATTAAAGCATGCACACCATGCCCGGGGTTTTTTTTCTTTAACATTTATTTAGAAGCTGAACACCAACTGTGGCATCGGTGGCACATGCCTTTAATCTCGCACTTGGCTTGAGGGCCCAGGCGGTATCTCTGTGAGTTGTTCAGAGCAAGCCTAGTCTGCAACGTAAGTTCCAGGATACCTGGGGTGCAGAGCGCAGACCTCTGTCTCAAAAAGACCAAAAAAATAAAAAAAAAAAAGGAACAATTAACAAAGATGATATCAAAATCATAAGTATATATGCACCAAACTCTTGTGCACTGAACTTCATAAACATAACACTACAGGACTTTAAGGCACAGATTAATCCCAAAACACACTAGTAGTAGGGGACTTCAATATCCCACTCTGTCCATTAGACAGGTCAACTGGACAAAGAATAAACAGAAAGCCAACTGAACTGGACAATATGATACACCTAATGGACCTAACAGACATCTACCAAATATTCTACCAAAGAATATACTTTCTATTCAGCACCGCATGGAACTTTTTCCAAAACTGACCACATGCTGGGGCATAGAACAAACTTCAACAAATACAAAACAATTGAAATAATTCCATGGATTCTATCAGACCACAATGCAAAAATAAGAGCAGAGATTAATGAAATAGAAACAAAGAAAACAACACAAAGAATAGATGAGTCTAAGAGCTAGTTCTTTGAAAATATAAACAAGATAGACAGACCTTTAGCCCAGGTAACCCAAAAGAAAAAAAGAACAACTCCAACAAAATTATAGATGAAAGGGGAAACATCACAATAGACAACAACAAGATTCAGAATATTATATGGGAATACTTAAAAAACCTATACTCGCTGGGCATGGTGGCGCACACCTTTAATCCTAGCACTTGGGAGGCAGCGGCAGGCAGATCTTTGTGAGTTCAAGGCCAGCCTAGTCTACAGAGTGAATTCCAGGACAGCTGGGGCTACAGGGAGACCCTGTCTTAAAAAGACAAAAAAACAAAACAAAACAAAAAAAAAAAACCGGGTCTGGAGAGATAGCCTATCGGTTAAGAGCACCAACTGCTCTTACAGAGGACCTGGGTTCGATCCCCAGCACCCACATGGCGGCTAAGAACCGTCTGTAACTCCAATTCCAGGAGAACTCCAGTTCCAGGGGAATCCGAGACCCTCTTCTGACCTCCGCAGCATTGCACGACATGGGTGCACAAACCTATATGCAGACAGTACATGCATACGCATAAAAAAATAAAATTAAAAACAAAAAACTATACTTTATTAAATTTGAAAACCTAAAAGAAATGGATGAATATCTGAAATTATGGGAATCACCAAAGCTTAACCAAGAAGAGATAAACAGCTTGAACATACCCATAACATATAAGGAAATTGAAACAGTAATACAAACCTCCCAACTAAAAACAGCCCAAGCCCAGATGGATTTATGGAAGAATTATACCAGACATTTAAAGAGGATGTACAACCAATATTACTTAAGTTATTCAAAATTATAGAATCAGAGGGAATTCTCCCAAATTCCTTCTATGAAGCCAGCATCACTCTAATACCCAAACCAGGCAAATATACAAACCAAAAAAAAAAAAAAACAAAACTATAGACCGATATCCTTAATGAATATAGATGCAAATTCTCAAAAAAATACTTGCAAACAACATACAGGCACACATCAAAAAGGTCATCCACCATGATCAAGTTGGATTTATTCCAGAGATGCAGGGATAGTTCCACATACGCAAGTCAATAAATGTCATAAATCATATAAATGGATTCAAAGACAAAAACCACATGGTTATCTCAATTGATGCAGAAAAAGCCTTTGACAAAATTCAACATGCCATTATGCTTAAAGTCCTAGAGGGAATTGGACTGTAGGGAACATACCTCAACATAATTAAAGCTATATACAGCAAACCCACAGCCAGCATCATTCTAAATGGAGAAAAATTAGGAGCATTCTCCTTAATGTCAGGAACCCATCCAGGCTGCCCACTATCTGACACTCCTTTTCCATATAGTGCTTGAAACTCTTGCTAGAACAATAAGACAAGAGAAGGAAATTAAAGGAGCACTAATTGAAAAAGAAGAGGTCAAACTATCCCCTTTTGCAGATGACATGATATTATACCTAAAGAATGCCAAAAATTCCACCAGAAAACTCCTAGAAATGATGAAGAGTTTCAGTAAAGTGGCAGGTTACAAAATTAATCTACAAAAATCAGTAACCTTTCTATATGCCAATGACAAGCAATGGAGAGTACTTGGTAATCCTCCCATTCATGACAGCCTGAAAAATAAATAAAATATCTCAGAACAAACCTGACCAAAGACAGTAAAGATCTCTATAGTGAAAATTTTAAATCTTTGAAGAAAGAGATTGAGGAAGACATTAGAAGATGGAAGGACCTCCCATGCTCATGGATTGGAAGAATTAATAAGGTAAAAATGACAATCCTACCTAAAGTAGGATTCAATGCACTTCCAATAAAAATCCCCATGACTTTCTTCACAGAATTAGAAAAGAAATCCTAAAATTCATGTGGAAAAACAAAAGACCTTGGATAGCCAAAGCAACTCTGAGCACAAAGAACAATGCAGGGGGGATTACTATCCCAGATTTCAATCTATATTATAGAGCTATAGTTATAAAATCAACGTAGTACTGGCACAAAATAGACCCATAGATCAATGGAACAAAACTGAACACCAAACCTGAGTACATGCAATTTCAGCCACCTGATATTTGACAATGGGGCCAAGAACACTCAATGGAGGAAAGTCAGTATCTTCAGCAAATGGTGCTGGCAAAACTGGATCACCTCCTGTAGGAGAATGAAACTAAACCGCTACTTTTCACCCTGCACAAAAGTCAACTCTAAATGAATCAAAGACCTCAATGTGAAACCTGAAACTCTGAAAATATTAAAAGAAAGCATTAATATAGGTGTAGGAAAAGACTTTTTTTTTGTCTTTTTGAGACAGGGTCTCCCTTTAGTCTCAGCTGGCCTGGAACTCACTCTGTAGACCAGACTGGCCTTGAACTCACGGAGATCCGCCTGCCTCTGCCTTCCAAGTGCTAGGATTAAGACTTTCTAAGCCGGGCATGGTGGTGCACGCCTTTAATCCTAGCACTCGGGAGGCAGAGACAGACAGATCTTTGTGAGTTCAAGGCCAGCCTGGTCTACAGAATGAGTTCCAGGACAGCTGGGGCTACAGGGAAACCCTGTCTCGAAAATACCAAAAAGAAAAAGAAAAAAAAAAAAAGACTTTCTAAGTCAGACAGTAGTTGTGCAGGAAATAAGGTCAACAATCAACAAATAGGATCTCATTAAACTAAAAAGCAAAAGAAACAATCAAAGAAGTGAAGAGAAAACCCACGGAGTGCGAATAAATCTTCACAGGTGACACATATGACAGAAGTTTAACAACCAGAGTATATAAATTACTCAAAAAGCAAAGGACCAAGAAAACAAATGACCCAATTAAAAGATGGGATAAAGATCTGAACAGAGAGTTCTGAAGAGAAGAAGTAAAGATGGCTAAGAAACATTTTAAAATCTGCCCATTCGGAGCCAGGCGTGGTGGTGTACGCCTTTAATCCTAGCACTTGGGAGGTAGAGGCAGGTGGATCTCTGTGAGTTCAAGGCCAGCCTGGTCTACAGAGCGAGCTCTGGCACAGCTGGGGCTACAGGGAGACCCTACCTCAAAAATACCAAAAAAACAAAAACAAAAACAAAAAAAAACTGCCCATTCGGGCTGGAGAGATGGCCTAGCGGTTAAGAGCGCTGACTGCTCTTGCAGAGGACCTGGGTTCGATCCCCAGCACCCACGTGGTAGCTGAGAACCATCTTTAACTCCAGTTCCAGGGGAATCCGATGCCCTCTTCTGACCTCTGAGGCATTGCATGACATGGGTGTGCAAACCTACATTCAGACAGTACATTCATACACACACACACACACACACACAAACACACACACACACAAACACACACACACACACACACACACAAAACCCCACAAAAAACCCCAACACAAAACTGTCCATGGGGCTGGAGAGATGGCTGACTCAGTGGTTAAGAGCGACTCTGCTCTTGCAGAGGACCTGGGTTTGATTCCCAGCACCCACATGGCAGATAAAAACCATCTTAGGCCAGATGTGGTGGTGCAAGCCTTTAATCCCAGCACTTGGGAGGCAGAGGCAGGCGGATCTCTGTGAGTTCAAGGCCAGCCTGGTGTACATAGTGAGCTCCAGACCAGCTAGGACTAAAAAGGGAAACCCTGTCTCAAAAAAAGACAAAAAAATAAAAATAAAAAAACTGGTCCAACATCATTAGTAATTAAAGAAATGCAAATTAAAACAACTTTAAGATTTCTCCTTACCCTTGTAAGACTGCTATGATCAAGAAAATAAATGATACCAAATGCTGGAGAGGGTTGGGGGGAAGGAGAACACGCATTCACTGCTGGTGGGATTGCAAACTCCTGCAACCCTTCTGGAAAGCAGTGTGAACACTTAAAAGACTAAAAATGGCCAGTCATGGTGGCACATGCCTTTAATCCCAGCATTTGGGAGGCAGAGGCAGGCGAATCTCTGTGAGTTCAAAGCCAGACTTGTCTATGTAGTGAGTTCTAGGCCAGCTGGGGCTCCAGGGAGACCCTGTCTCAAAAAGACAAAAAAAAAAAAAAAAAAAAAAAAAAAAAAAAGACTAAAAATGACCCTACCATTTGACCCAGTCATACCACTCCTAGGTGTACACTGAAAGGACTCATCCTAAGCACATCCATGTTTATTGCTGCTCTTTTCACAATAGCTAAGACCTGGAAACAACCTAAGTGTCCCTCAGCTGATGAGTGGATAATGAAAATGTGGTACATCTACATAATGGAGTTCTATGCAGTGGTAAAGAAAGACAACATCATGAAATTTGCAGGTAAATGGTTAGAACTAGAAACTGTTATGCTAAGTGAAATGACACAGATGAAGAAATTCAAATGACATTTGTTGTCCCTCATTTGTGGATCCTAGCACCAAATCCTTATAAGTCAGTATATATTTGGATGTAGCTGCAGGAACCAGGTAAATGAGAAGTAACTAGGAAGTTAAAGGGAAAGAGGTAACCTGAGACAGAAGGCTAGTGACAGGTGATACTAAGGGGGAAACGGATAAAATCAGGGTACCTAAATGGGAGGCAAGAGGAAGTGTTATAGAAGGAAAGGGGGGACAGAGAGGAGAAAAAGGAGCCCAAGAGAAGTAGGGCCATAGGGGACCGGGGCATCAGGGGAGAAATGGAGAAACTTTAAATGGAGAAGATATGGGGGGAGGGGGCTACACAGGTAAAAGGAGAGAGGAGAGATTAAAAACCCCGAGAGAATCATATTAATCTAACAATCTATTGACAAATTACATATACAATACCTCTACATGAGTCCATATGCAAAGAGACTCCCCAAATTACACAGGCTGTTGCCCTTGATTCCCTCCCAGAACCTGAAGGTAAAACCCTATTGCTGAAGACAGGACATACTTTGGATCTTGAGCAGCAGAGCTGGATCTGACCTGGAAGCCACCACCCCTGAAGGCTCTTACATAGCTGTGGAGAGCACTGTGCAAACCACTAAGGGAGAACATCAATTGATGGTCTAACATCAGCCTCAAGGTTAATGACCAGCACAGCATACAACATTGGTGCAATAGCAGCACTTCTATCTTTGGGGAAATCAATAGCCAGCCAACCCCACTTGGTGGGAGGAAACTTATGTGTGATATTGTTAACATAGTTAGATACACAAAACCAGAGAGGACATAGATCTGAGACAATTCCTCATGGTTGACACACTCCTAGGCCAAGGTAACATTTTACTAACTATAAAAGAAGTATCCTGCCAGGCCTGGTGACACACGCCTTTAATCCCAGCACTCGGGAGACAGAGGCAGGCAGATCTCTGTGAGTTTATGGCCAGCCTGGTCTATAAAGCAAGCTCCAGGACAGCTGGGTCTAAAGGGAGACCCTGTCTCAAAAAGACCAAAAATAAAAAAAGAAGTATTCTTATATTTACAGACAACTATCCCAGACACCACTTAGAGAAGAAGCTTCTCTTAACACCAGATGAGAATAGTACAGAGTTCTTCAACTAGACACACACAGACATGGTCTGTGAATTGCTCATGCCTAGGCAACACATCTACAATGCAAACTCTATACACAGGACCCCAAGCATAATAGAACAAGGACCCAATAAGGCATTAAGTACCTCAACTCTCATTAAGGAAGCTCCTCCATACAACAGGAGACCAGGAACTCAAAGGGCCTGAAGGTTCAAACCCTGAAGATTAGGAGTCTACAGAGTGTGGTTCCATGGGCAGGCTGCCTATATTCAGCTTCACCCACCCAGGGCTCAGGGAACATTGCGGAAGAGGGGGCAGAAAGATTGTAAAAGCCAAGGAGGTGATGCAAGACCAATTGGAAATGAATCCTACAAGCTCCTGGGACCCTGTTCAATGAACCTACAGCATTAGTATTGGCATGCACAAGACCCATGCAAGCTCAGCTGAACAAAAACACAGCATAGAACTTCAGAAATTTGTAGCAGAGCCCAACCTTGGCTGAGGCAGCATTGGCAGCAGATGCAGTTGGGTGAGGAAGACCTGGCCTTATTTAGAAAAGGGACTTGGAGGCTGGGCGTGGTGGTGCACGCCTTTAATCCTAGCACTTGGGAGGCAGAGGCAGGCGGATCTTTGTGAGTTCAAGGCCAGCCTGGTCTACAGAGTGAGTTCCAGGACAGCTGAGGCTACAGGGAGACCCTGTCTCAAAAAGACAAAAAAAAAAACATTGTTCAACATCATTAATAATTAAAGAAACACAAATTAAAACCACTCTCAGATGTATTCTCACTCCAATACGACTAGCTAAGCTCAAGAAAACAAAAGTCAACAGATGTTGGAGATGTTGTGGGGAAAAGGGAACACTCATCCACTGCTGGTGGGAATGTAAACTTGTACAGCCACTATGGAAAACAATATGGATAACTCTTAAAAGACCCAGGATGAGCCTACCACCTGACCCAGTCATACCACTCCTGAGTATATATCCTAAAGACTCATCCTATCCCCAAAATACATGCATATCTATGTTTATTGCAGCTCTCTTCACAGTAGCAAAGAGCTGGAACCAACTCTAATGTCCCTCAAGAGAGGAGTGGATGAAAAAAAGGGGTATTCTGCACAATGGAGTACTATTGAGCAGTAAAGAAAGATGGCATTATGAACTTTGCAAGTAAATGGATGGAGCTTGAAGCCATTATGCTGAGTGAAGTAACAGTCCCAGAAAAATGAAAGGCGAGTGGTTTCCCTCATTTGTGGATGCTGACACCAAATCCTCCCAGATGAAAAGCAAGTTGACCAACATTATTGTTATATTTCTTTTCATCTGAAAGAAACTATGTTGTTGCAATTTGAATCTCTCAAACGGCTCTAGAATGCACCCACAAATTATTCTCAGACTCTGTAATTACTGTATATGGGTGAAGAGTATGTATCCATATTTTAGAGTAATATAAAATTAATGGAGGAAAAGGTGAATTCCTAAGCACAAAAAAAAGACTGAGAGAAAAATGCAGGACAACTATGGCAGAATGCATGGTCTGGGGTGGGGTTGCGTGGGGTGATGGGAAGGGGAACGGGAATATGCCTGAAGTGAATAGAAAAATTATGTATGAAATACACAAAACATCAATAAAAATGGAGAAAAAATGTTCTGTGTAAAATGCACGTAAATCCAATAAAATATTTTTAAATATTTATTTATTTTATTATTTTTTATGTGTATGAGTGTACTATTTGCATGTAGGTTGGTACACCTGTGTCATGCAATGGAGTGAAGGTCAGAAGAGGGAGCCGGATTTCCCTGAAACTGGGGTCAAAGATGGTTCTTATCCGCCTTGTATGTGCTAGGAATCGAACATGGGTCCTCTGAAAGAGCAGTCGGTGCTCTTAACTGCTGAGCTATCTCTCCAGCCCCATTAAGTAACAAAGAGTATATATTAAAATTTGTTTTGACTCATAGAATCTCCTGCAAAAGGGTATGTGACCTCCAGAAGGTATTGTACCTTGAGAACTTGTCCTTTAAATCAACCTTGGTAATATTAGAGGAATTGGAAGGAACAGCAGCAACAACAACAACAACAACAACAAAGGTCTTTTCAGACAGGGTCTCCCTGATAGCCCCAGATGGCCTGGTGAACTCCACTCTGTAGACAGGCTCGCCTTGAACTCACAAAGATCTGCCTGCCTCTGCTCCTCCCAAGTGCTGGGATTAAAGAGAATCACTTTCTATGGGCAAAACCAAAACCAAGCTATATCAGTCCCACATCTAATTGGCCTATCTCTTTGATCTTCTTCAGTCTAGGACAGTTTCCTAACTTGCCCAAAACTTTCAAATGTCTTCAACACCTGAAACTACAAGCTGTTATTTTAGTTAGAATCGCACTTCATTTTAATTTGTCTGATTTTTCCTTGAGTTAGCTTACCAGAGTCATGTGTCCTCCCTCAGGAAGGTTGTCACCAAAGTGACTGGGGATCTGACCACATCCGTCACAGATAAAGGAACATGGTTTTCAATTCTGTCCCATTACAGACCACAATTTGCAATCACCACTTTGAATCAAGGTGGTGTTGGAGAAACGTAGCAGGATAGCACAAGGATGTTATCATACAACAATACTTGCTTCTAATGGATTTGGTCTAGAGAACTGCATGAACATGTCAAGTAAGGACACCGTCCGTTGGTTTGACTGTGAAATGTCCCAAGCTCATGTGTTTGAAAGCTTGGTGCCCAGATGGTTGTGCTATTTGAGAAAGTTGTGGACGCTTCTAGGAGATGGAGCCTCACAAAGGAATTGGGTCACTGGGTGTGGACATGAGGCTTTATAGCTTGGTTGCCCTATGGACAGGGAAATTCTTTTGATTACATTAATTGACGTGGGGACCAGCCCCATTCTCCTCTTACCCTGGATTAGGGTGGCCTGGACTGTTATTATGGGTGCGATGGTAGAGCTGAAGCACTAGCACACACGTTGATGCACTTAGCCTTAGCTGTTGAGCGTATTTTTTTTTGTTTTTCTTTTTTATTGAAATTTTTATGTGTTTCAAACACATAAATTTTTTCTATTTTTTTAAGTATATGAGTGTACGTTCTGCATGTATGGGGAGCACCTGTGTCATGCAATGCTTGCAGGGGTCAGAAGAGGGAGCGTCGGAATTACACCCATGGAACTGGAGTTAAAGAACGGTTCTCAGCCGCCATGTGGGTTGCTGGGGATCGAACCTGAGTTCTCTCCAAGAAGAGAACCGTTGGCGCTCTAACCGCAACCTAGGCCATGTCTTCAGCCCTCAAAACATAATTTTTCATTCACCATCTTTAATCGCCATTATATAAATTCAACTTCTCCGCTTTGGCACCCCACACAGCCCCCACTTACCAACCCCGCAGTTCAAAACTCTTTCTGTCCAATATTCGTGCACTTAGGGTCCATATTGCCAAATTTACTCTCACTCGCTCAATCCCCCTGAGTTTTTAGTTAGCCATCCCAAATTTTCCCCTAAGATCCCTTTTTCTTTTATTTTTCTTCTTTTTTTGTTTCTTATTTGAGACGAGGTCTTACCCATGTAGACTCAGCTGTCCTGGAACTCACTCTGTAGACCTAGGCTGGCCTTAAACTCACTAGAGATCGCCGCCTCTTCCAAGTTGCTAGGATTAAAGGCGTGCACCACCCCACCCAGCCTCAAGTCCCTTTTCTAAATAAGGCCAGTGCTTCCTCACCCAACTGCATCTGCTGCCAATGCTGCCTCAGCCAAGGTTGGGCTTGCTACAAATTTCTGAAGTTCTATGCTGTGTTTTGTTCAGTGAGCTTGCCATGGGTCTTGTGCATGCCAATACT
Source organism: Rhizomys pruinosus (assembly GCA_009823505.1). Lineage (NCBI taxonomy): Eukaryota > Metazoa > Chordata > Mammalia > Rodentia > Spalacidae > Rhizomys > Rhizomys pruinosus. The sequence continues at coordinate 2,868,069 of VZQC01012005.1, read as the reverse complement.
AATGCTGTAGGTTCATTGAACAGGTCCCAGGTGTTTGTAGGATTCATTTCCAATTGGTCTTGCGCAATCACCTCATCTCTGGCTTTACAATCTTTCTGCCCCCCTTCCGCACTGTTCCCTGAGCCTCTGTTGTGTCCGTGAAGTGAATATAGGCACCTGGCCCCATGAACCTACATTCTGTAGGCTCCTAATCTTCAGGGTTTGAACCTTCAGGCCCTTTGAGTTCCTGGTCTCCTGTTGTATGGAGGAGCTTCCTTAAAGAAAGTTAAGAGGTAGTTAATGCCTTATTGGGTCTTTGTTCTATTATGCTTGGGGTCCTGTGTATAGAGTTGCATTGTAGATGTATAATTTATTTAGTGGTTGCCCTACATGAGCAATTCACAGACCATGTCTGTGTGTGTCTAGTTTGGGGATTCTGTACTATTTTCTACATCTGTGGTCATCTGGTGTTAAGAGAAGCTTCTTCTCTAAGTGGTGTCTGGGATAGTTGTCTGGTAATAAAGAAATACTTTTTTTTTATTTTTGGTCTTTTTGAGACCCCAGGGTTTCCCGTCTATAGACCCAGCTCCGTCCTGGAGCTTTGCTTTATAACCAAGGGGTCGGCATAAACTCACCAGAGAGTCTGCACTGCCTCTGTCTCCCGAGTGCTGCGGANAAAAAAAAAAAAAAAAAAAAAAAAAAAAAAAAGAAGTGATCCTTCAGCTTTATAAAACACATTGTTCTAACAATTGGCAAACTCAAATAGGAGCTCAAGATTAGGTGGTTTGCCGGGCATGATGGCTCACACCTATAATCACAGCACTTGGATGGTGGAGGCAGGAGATTCAGGAATTCAAGGACAGCCTCAGCTTCATAGCACATTTTAGGCTAACCTGGGCTACATGAGACCATGCCTAAAAAACAACAGCAATAACAAAAAAGAGATTAGGTGGTAGTGATGTCTCAGTATTGATTTCAGAGTGAGAAATTTGCATTGCAGTTGTGTAGGACATGTTATTCTTTGTATCCAGCCTGCCCTGCTTATTCTTCAATCATTGAGAAAAGGAAGTTCTTTGTACTGTCTAACTTTTCTATGAGTGTGAAGTTCCCATAGGTCTCATTTTAATGCAGGCATGTTGTGCTCAGATGGCACTTGGGAGGCCTGGCACCCAAGGCATCTAACAATATATAGTTATGAAAATGTAAGCCGGTCATGGTGTGGCACACCTTTAATCCTAGAACTCGGGAGGCAGAGGCAGGCGGATCTTTGTGAGTTCAAGGCCAGCCTGCTCTACAGAGTGAGTTCCAGGACAGCTGGGGCTACAGGGAGACCTTGTCTCAAAAAGACCAAAAAGAGAAAAAAAGAAAAAAGAAAAAAAGAAAATGTGGGATGGCCTTGCTCAAGGATACAGCTTAGATTATGGACCAGTTCTTCAAAGTAGGAACAAGTGTCACTGGTGACAATGGGAGATCCTGGGTGGCTGCTGCCCTTTCCAGAAGCTTGCTAGCTCCATCTGGGAAAGGGCTAGCACTTGTTCTCCCATGCCTGACAGTAAAGAAATATTTAGCTTGGGATAATTCTTTTTCATTGTTTTGGTGGCAACCCAAGTATCAGAGTGGTAACCCACCAACAGATTAGTGAATAAGGAATATGCAATGTCCATTCAATGAAACATTATGTATCCTTGAAAAGGCAGGGAGTTTGTTGCAGAGATTTCTACCCAGGAGATGGTGTCCTGCCCCTGCCACTATCTGGTTCCCAGGCAAATCAAGGAGCAGACTTTCCAATCTTAGTTTTGGGAAGACCAGAGAGTTTATTCAGTCTTGCTCATAAAATGAATGGAAGCAAAATATCACTTATTAGCTGAGCAGCAATTCTCTTTCCCTTCATGGCCACCCAGAGTCCTGGCATGAACCTGGTGGTCCTTGCCCATGATGGCAAAATGGCAAGCGCATGCCAGCCCCACAGGGTTGGCTTTTTTTTTTTTAATTTATTTTTGTATGTGTACGAATGTACAGTCTGCATGTAGGTTTGTGCACCAGTGTCGTGCAATGCTGTGGAGATCAGAAGAGGGTGTCAGATTCCCCTGGAACTGGAGTTCTCCTGGAATTGGAGTTACAGACGGTTCTTAGGCGCCATGTGGGTGCTGGGGATCAAACCCAGGTCCTCTGCAAGAGCAGTTGGTGCTCTTAACCGCTAGGCTATCTCTCCAGTCCCAGGGCTGGCTTTTATATGCCCTTGGCTCCTCCCCAACACGGTACCAACAGCTTCCCCAAATTCCCAGCATGCAGTGAGCATTGGCCCAGAGCTTGGCTTTGTTCTTAGCCTCCCTTCACGTAAACTAGACTCCAACTTTCTAGTTCACAGCTTGTCTGGTGATAAATCCAGTTCAAAAGAAGGTGTATTTTATCCCATAGAGTTCCAACACTGGCTCCTGCATGGATTAGCTTGAATACATTATCCTGAATGAAAGGAGCCAGTCACAAATACTGCATGGTTCATTCTACTTGCCTGAAATTCTTAAAGTAGTCAGATTCATAGTGACAGTAGAATAGGGGTACCTAATGTCTCAAGGGAGATGAAGAATTATAATAATTTTACAAGATGGAAACAGGTCTGAGGATCAGTTGTCCAACAATGTGGATATTCTTAACATGGATGAACTGCTTAGAAATGGTTAAGATGTTAAATTTTGTGTGTGTGTGTGTGTTTGTGTGTGTGTGTGTGTATCGTCTGCATGCATGTGGGCATATCCATGTCATGTGATGCCCTCAGAGATCGAGAAGAGGGCATTAGATCCCCTGGAACTGGAGTTATGGATGGTTGTTAGCCCCCATGTAGGTACTGGGAACTGAACCTTGGTCCTTTGCAAGAGTAGCCAGTGATGTTAACCACTGAGCCATCTTTCCAGCCCCTAAATTTTCTCCTTCGATTTAGTAATTTGCTATGGTTTGTCTCCCAACGGCTAGTGTTCAAAGCTTCAATTCTAGTATGGTGGTAGCAAAATGGTGAAAGGAAGGTCATAAGGTTATAAGCTCCTGAATGGATTCATGTTGCCTTGGAGACTGGATCATGTGTTCTGTGGACACATGTTCTGTGGACATGGCTTTTACCTCACTCCCTGAGGAATGTGTAAACTCCAAAGAGGTGTGGCCCTCACCTTGGAAGTACAGGGTGTACATCTCAAGTTCAGCTGACTTTGAACAAAGGTAATGTCAGGGAGAATCAAGGGAGGCTGGTCTCTTGGAGCAGGGGTCACATTGCAAACAAGACACAAATGTCCCTGTCAGAGCAGGGGAGGAGTAATGATGGGATGAGAGTTGCTGGGGCAGCCATTAGGCTCTGGGGGGCGAATTTCCAGAAAACACTGAACCAAGCAGGGCATTTGGATGGATTCATTCTGTGGAGGTAGAGGCCAGAGAATCAGAAGTTCAAGGTCATCCTCAGATACACAGTGAGTGTGAGGCTGTCCTGAGATACATGATACCCTGTCTCAAAAAAAGAACAAAAGACTCTTGGAGGATGGGCCTTGTGTCTTGACAAGGAGAAGATAAGGAGAGGACCAGAACCAGAGAAACCCCAAGAAGAACGCTGGCAGTGGAGGCACGCGTGGTTTCCGTGCTCCAGCTCTGTAAGTCTTAGTTGGAAGGCACAGAAATCCACCCTTCATGACTGAGTCTCAGAAGATCCCCAAGAACCTTGGAGAGGAATGTGCTGCCTAGCCTGAACCCCCACCACCTGCTGCGAAATCGAGAGACTTTTGCATGCCTGCCTGTCCAAATGGACCCCCTTACTGCATAAATTGCTAGAGTCAACGCGTGGGGTAAGGGGAGAATCTGGGGGACCTGGATGAGAGTCTTGGGGACCCAGGTAAGGTGCCTGATTGCCCAGGTCTGAGGGAGGCCAGGCAGTGAAGGCTCTGTGTTCAAAGCAGAATTTTAGGATGTGCCAAGTGCTTTGGCACACACATGTACACGCGCACATATGGAGAGAGAGAAAGAGAGAGAGAGAGAGAGAGAGAGAGAGAGAGAGAGAGAGAGAGAATCTTTACTTAGTGTACCCTTTAGGCCCCACTTTTGTGCATCTGTTCACCTAACCCACCCACCCTCCCTCTTATAGAAATGTCTGCATCTCCCTGAAAAAAGAGACTTCACATCTCCAAGTTCACTCTCTCTCCAAGTTCACATCTCTTCTGGTGAAACTGCCTTCAAATACCAGGACAGGCCTCATGTGCTGCGTGTTTAGAGAATGGTGGTTGCCTATATACCCTCCATGACCTCACTTGAATGCTTGAATTAGTTCCCAGAGACAATGTCGTGATGCTGACATACCCGAGGACCATGGTCCACTGGAGTCTCATCCTCACTTCTCATTTATCACTTCTTAGTCTGTCACTGGATCGATGGCCTTTCTGGCAAAAATAGCATTTTATCATTAAAATCATATTACTTGAAAAAACATGGTGTGTGTAGAGATGGGGAGCCTGGGGGTCAATGAAATGCCCCAGGACTGACAGTACAGCTAAGCCAGTGGATAGATGGATGCATGCATGGCTCCTGGCCTGCCTTGGCCCTCGGTGCTGGCAAATGTAGGAGGCCAGGGACAGGGCCTCCTCAGTCATCGGTCCAGCACAGAGTAGATGCCTGGGAAATGGCCAATGACTGGACTCTTATAGTTGTCAGTGTCTTTTCTAATTTTTAAAAATTACACTTATTTACTCATGGTGTGTGTGTGTGTGTGTGTGTGTGTGTGTGTGTGTGTGTGTGTGTGTTATTATCAGGTAACTTGAGGGAGTTGTCTGGCCTCTGGACCATGTCTTTTTTTTTTTTAATTTTATTTATTTCCGTATGTGTATGAATGTATTGTCTGCATGCAAGTCTGTGCACCCGTGACGTGCAATGCCGCGGAGGTCCGAAGAGGAACTGGAACTGGAGTTCTCCTGGAATTGGAGTTTCAGACGGCTCTCGGCCGCCATGTGGGTGCTGGGGATCGAACCCGGGTCCTCTGCAAGAGCGGTCGGCGCTCTTAACCGCTAGGCCATCGCTCCAGCCCTGGACCATGTCTTTTCATCTCTGCCTACCGGGCTGGAAATAAGTAATTATATGATACATTTAATCAGTGAACATTTCAGAAAAGCCTGGGCTTTGCACTTGAGAGCCAAATGCTAAATAACTAAAGGAAGGGACAAACAGATTGAGGAGTGTACAGAGGACATTGTTCTGGAGATGTGTAGACAAAAGTGTATAGTGCATGGCAGCAACACGGGACAAGCCTACATTCCCAGGCAGGAGAGGGCTTTACTTACTTATGTCTGAAATTAATGTTTTTTTAGTGTCTCCCTATAGCCCCAGCTGGCTTGGAACTTGCTATGTAGACCAGGCTGGCCTTGAACTCACAGAGAGCCACCTGTCTCTGCCTCCTGACTACCGAGATTAACAGTGTGCACCACATTACCTGGATTATTTTTAGCTTTAAAAATTTTTTTTATTTGCCAGGCCTGGTGGCACATGCCTTTAATCCCAGCACTCAGGAGCCAGAGGCAAGCAGATCTCTGCGAGTTCAAGGCCAGCCTGGTCTACATACTGAGTTCCAGGTCAGCTGGGACTAAATGGAGACCCTGGCTCAAAAAGACCAAAACTTTTTTATTTTATTATTTTTTAAAAATTTTATGTGTACGAATGGAATGCCTACATGTAGGCAGGTGCACGCCTGTCATGCAATGCTCGTGGAGGTCAGAAGAGGGTGTAACTCCTGGAATTGGAGTTGCAGATGTTGTTAGCTGCTGTTCTAGTTTGTCCTCCATTGTTGTGACAAAACACTCTGACCAACTTGGGGAGGAAAGGGTTTATTCAGCTCACATCTCCTAGGCACAGTTCATCACTCAGGGAGCCCAAGGCAGGAACCTGGAGGCAGGAGCTGAAGCACACGCCATGGAGGAATGCTGTTCACTGGCTTGCTCCCCTGGCTCATGCCCAGCCTGCCTTCTTATACTGTACACAACAACCTGCCCAGGGTGGCACCACTCATTGTGGGCTGGGCCCTCCCACAATGCCCAACAATCAAGACAATACTCCACAGATGTGGCCATAGGCCAATCCAATGGAACCAATTCCCCAATTGAGGCTCCCTCAACCCAGGTGTGTCAAGTTGACAGTAAAGCTATCCAGCACAGCTGCCATGTAGGTGCTGGGAATTAAGGACAGGTCCTCTGCAAGAGCAACCAGTGCTCTCAATAGCGGAGCCATCTCTCCAGTCCCTATTTTTAACTTTTAATTATGTGTCTATGGGTGGGTATGTGGACATGTGTGCAGAGCACCAGATCACCTGGACCTCAAGTTCTAGGTAATTGTGAGCCTCCTGGCAAGGGCACTGGGAACTGAACTTGGGTCATTTGCAAGAGCAGCAAGTGTTCTTAACCACCCAGCCATCTCTCAGGCCTCTAAATTGTTTATTATTATTATTATTATTATTATTATTATTATTATTGAGGCAGGGTCTCCCTTTTAGCCCCAGCTGCCTAGAACTTGCTATGTAGACTAGGCTGGTCTTGGTCTCACAGAAATCCACCTGCTGGGATTAAAGGCATGTGCCACCATACCCATTTTTTTAAGGTTTAAAACATTTTTGCTTACTATTTTTACTTTAAGTGTGTCAGTGTGCCTGCATGTACATAAATGCACCCATGTTCACGCAGTGCCAGAGGAAGCCAGAAGAGGGCATTACACCCCTACCTCTTGCCCTGAACAAAAGTCAACTCCAGATGGATCAAAGACCTCAATGTGAAACCCCAAACTCTGAAGGCGATAGAAGAAAAAGTGGGCAGCAGACTATAAGACACAGGCGTAGGAAAAGACTTCCTAAATCAGACAGCAGCTGTGCAGGAATTAAGGTCGACAATTGACAAATGGGACCTCATTAAACTCAAAAGCTTCTGTACATCAAAAGAAACAATCAAGGAAGTGAAGAGAAATCCCACAGAGTGGGAGGAAACCTTCACCACAGAAACATCTGACAAAGCATTGATTTCCAGAATATATAAACTACTACTACTTCAAAAAAACAAAGAGAAAGAAAACAAATGAACCCACTCAATAATGGAGCCAAGAGCTGAACAGAGACTCACAGCGAGAAATGTAGAATAGCTGAGGAAACACTAAGAAGTGTCTAGCATACTAATCATTAAGGAAATGCAAATCAAACCACTTTAAAGGATATCATCTACTCCAATAAGACTGGCGAGATCAAGAAAACAAATGATACCAAGTGCTGCAGAGGTTTGTGGGAAAGGGGAGCACTCATCCACTGCCTGGTGGGAATGTAACTCGTACGCCCTATAGAAAGGAGTGTGGAGAACAGTTGGAAGACTTGGAAGAACTTGCCACCCACCCAGCCATACCACTCCTAGGCATGTACCCTTAGACCTCACCCGACGCAGAGATACATGCACGGCCTGGTTTTATTCAGCTCTTGTTCACAATACAAAAAGCTGAACCAATCCAAATGCCCCTCAACTGACGAGTTGGATAGAGAAAATGTGGTACATCTATCACAATGGAGGTTCTAGCTCAGCGTAAAGAAAGAGACATACAAGCTTTCAGGAAAATGGCTGGAGTCTAGGGACATCATGGCTGAGTGAATGCAACACAGTCCCAGAAAAACAAACGATGAATGTATCCGTCAGTCTGTGGATGCTATGCCCCAATTACCTAGTTGTAGTATTTCTTGTGCAGGCCCCTGAGCTTGTCCAAGCAGTTGGGAGTGATGCATATGTGGAAACAAACAAGAACAAAAAAACAACAAAACAACAACAAAAGAAACTGCATCAAAACAACTGAAGTGAACTTCTACCTCAAAACATCACTTCCACATAGGGATATTGAAAATGACTGAGAAAAGAGATGAAAAGCACGTTGTGGCAAAAACTGAGCTACTGGTTGGGGTGGGGGATAGAGGTGGGGGACAAGGGTCTAGATTTTATAATCTTGTACAAAATATATATATAAAAAAGATTTAAAAAAAAAGAAAATGATAACAAAAAAGGTAAGAAAAAACAGCATCTTTTTTTTTTTTTTAATCGCAGAAATCGACATCACATTCAGGAGGAAATACCTGTTCCTAAAAAAAAAAAAAAAAAAGAAGAAGAGGGCATTAGATAGATTCCTTGGAATTGGATAGCTACCATGTGGGTGCTGGGATTTGAACCTGGGTCTTTTTCAAGAACAGCCAGTGATCTTAACCTCTGAGCCATTCTCCAGCTCCCTTTAGTTATTTTTTAAGATAGTACATAGAGCACCGGGCTTCATCATGGTATTTTCATGTACTTACTTTGTTCTAATTTGTCCTTCTAAGAGGAGAGGATTTAAATACTGAGCTAGGAGAAAGGAGAGCCATAGCCCAGAGTATGCATGGCCAGCACACCATGTTTAACTGTCTTAATACATTCTACAGAGCTTGGGTTGTGTGTCAGGGCCATGTGGGGAGTAATGTGTTGTTACAACCCACATAGGTCAGATATGTCACACTGGGTCCCTCCAGTGAGTGAGTGAGGAAATTGAGGTTTAAAGGAAACTACTGTGTTCTCTAAGCCCATGAGCACTTCACAAGTATTTATTAATTAATTTTTATTTTATGTGTATGAGTGTTTGCCTACATATATGCATGTACCCCATGTGCATGCCTGGTGCACGTGGAAGCCAGAATAGGGTGTCAAATCATCTGGAATTAGAGTTAACAGACAGTTGTGAGTTGCTTGATGTGGGTGATGGGAACCAAACTTGGGTCCTCTGCAAGAGCAGCAAATATTCTTTCTTTATTATTGTTTTTATTATTTTATGTGTATGAATGTATTGCCTGCATGCATGTAAGTGCACCCATGTCATGCAATGCCTGCAGAGGTCAGAAGAGGTCATCTGATCCCGTGGAACTGGAGTTACAGATGATCGTTAGCTGCTATGTGGGTGCTAGGAAAGGAATCCGGGTTTTCTTTTTTTTTTTTATTCATTTATTTTTTTATGTGTATGAATGTGCTGTCTGCATGCAGGTCTGTGCACCCGTGTCGTGCAATGCTGAGGAGGTCAGAAGAGGGCGTTGGATTCCCCTGGAACTGGAGTTCTCCTGGAATTGGAGTTACAGATGGTTTTTAGCCACCATGTGGGTGCTGGTGATCGAACCCGGGTCCTCTGTAAGAGCGGTCGGCGCTCTTAACAGCTAGGCCATCCCTCCAGCCCCCAGAAAGCCTCTGGGTTTTCTACAAGAGTAGTCAGTGCTCTCAACCACTGAGCCATCTCTCCAGCCCCAAGAACAGCAAATACTCTTAATTGCTGAGCCATTTAATTAGTTACATCACAAGCATTTATTAATCAGAGGGACACCAACCCGCTTAGCCCAAGGAAATAACTGCTAGCAAGGGCTTTCTGGAAGCCAGGGGTCTGCTGCCAGGCCCTGCTGGGGTCTCTGAGGAATCTGCTCTCCTGGGCATCATTCGGCATCCTCCTTCAGGAATTGATGGTGACAGGCAGATGCGAGGGCAGCCACAAACACGATGAACTCACTGAAGTCCACCCAGGCATTTTTGTTGTCCTCTAAGTCCTTGAGTAGTTTTTCAGTGCCCTTGGTGTCATCTTCATTCTAGAGAAGGGAGGGGCCAGAGTTAGATACATGAATACTTGGTAGAGCCTGTCCTCAGCCAGTTCCAGCCACTGCCGGAGCGGAAGGGAAAGGCACCCATGTGTCGGCTGCGTGCCAGTTCCACAAGGAAGCCACAAAGTCACAAAGACACACAGGTATCTAGAGGCTGCCAGCTGCTCTGGGTGGCATGACATCAACTAGACTGTATTTAATTTGTGATGTCCCTTCTCCCTGCTGCTCTCTGTGGTCTGCTGGCTGGGTGGATCCCTTCTCCCTGCCACTCTCTGTGGCCTGCTGGCTGTGTGATGTCCCTTCTCCCTGCTGCTCTCTGTGGCCTGCTGGCTGTGTGGATCCCTTCCCCCTGCCGCTCTCTGTGGCCTGCTGGCTGTGTGATGTCCCTTCTCCCTGCTGCTCTCTGTGGCCTGCTGGCTGTCTGGATCCCTTCTCAAGCCAGCTCTGAGCTATCTGCTTTATACAGGCCTGCAGTCCCCACCACCTTGAGGCAAGGGTGCTGCCTCACCTGTTAGAGATGAAGATGATTAGACCCAGTGGACCCAAGGAATGAGGTCACAGGTGAGAAAGACTGAGACACAGGCCTGACACTATGCAGAGGGCCTAGCATCCTTCTCTGTCAGGAACTGCTCAGGTCCCAAGGGAGTGGGTGGTTTTGGAGCAGACCGATGGCAGGGTCTCTGAAAGGCTGCTTATGTGGCAGTGAGGGCTGAAATGTCACCTTACTGAGGATAAGAACGACCTGAGTATAGAGCTGATGAGCAGCAGCAGGGGAGAGAGCTGATCATGGACTGGAACTGGAACACTCTGTGTCCCCACAAATGCGTGTACAGACCTCCCACTAAGTGCAGCTGTGCCCATTATTACAGCTTGGAATGGGCCAGCACTGGGAGCTGCAAATTCAACAGTGGGACACACACACACACACACACACACACACACACACACACACACTCCCAGAACACCTGTGTGTGGCCAGGGCTGCAGAGATGGCTCAGTCTTTAAAGTGCGTAGCAGGTGAACATGGAAACACAGGACTGGAATTTGATTCCCCAGAACCCATGCAAATGAGCCGAGCATGGTGGTGTGGGTTTGTAATCCCAGTGCTGGGGAGATGGAGGCAGATGGATCCTTGGGACTTGCTGGCAACACAGCCTAGCCCCAGAATACATGCTCATGGACATGCATGTACTCACATGTGCACATGTACACACACCTATGTACACATCCACCCACATACAAACACACACAGAGCCATGCAGACACACATACCCATGTACATGACCATGCACACACGCCCATGTGTAAACATATGCCACATACACGGATGTGCCCATGTACACGGACATGCACACACATCCATGTACACAAACATACCTATACCCATGTACACACATGCCCATGCACACACATATGTCCCTATGTACATGCACCCCCCCCAGACACATACAAACACACACCCATATACCTGACCTGCACACACATGATTATGTACACAACATGCCCATGCACACACATGCCCATGCACATGCATGCTCATGCACATATACACATGCCTGTGTATACACACATACCTGTGGGATTGTGATTTCTCAACTTTGATGCTCACCAGGACACCTCATGCCTATGCACAAGTCCCCCCTGTTGACTGTCCTCTAAAACCCGAGTCAGAGAATTCCCATTATAGTAAGGCCCAAACAACAGAAAGTTGCACATTAATTAGAATTTTGCTCACAACAATGCTTGATGGGGAGAAGAACAGAAAGAAGAGTCCGTACTTGAGGGCTCATCTTGTCTCATTTCTATATTTTAGCATCTATAACACATTTATATAGAAAAACAGATGGACTTCCATGTAAAAATGTTTCTTTGCTGCCTTCCTGTTTAGAACTTAGACACCTGATGGGAGGTAGAGTGGCTCCCCACTGACACTTGAGGCTCAACATTCTGGCTTTGGTTTTCAGGCACTGAGATCGGTGGGGACCTATCAGATGGCAGGAGGGCAGAGTAGTGGGGAGAAAGGGGGTGAGAAAAGAGAAAGAGGAGGAGGGCAAGGAGAGGCTGAAGGGAGGGAGCCTCTGCGTAGACCCACCAGATGCTGCCTGAGCTCCGACCATAAAGGAGGCTGCTGGCTGTGGGTGGAGGGGCCAGGAACAGACCTCTTTGTCCTTATCCCTGCCAGTCCCACTAATACTAGGCCACGAGGGACATGGTCACGGTGGGGGGGGCACTTTGGAAGGCTGGCAGCCTGGGAACAGGTAGCTCTGAGGGTCTAGCAGGTGATTTTGGGGATGCCCCTGGACCCCACCTTTCCCCTAGGTTAGAATACTGACTCCTGGGGCTGGAGAGATGGCCTAGTCAGTTAAGAGCACCGACTGCTCTTGCAGGGGACCCGGGTTCCATCCCTAGCACCCACATGGCAGCTGAGAACCGTCTTTAACTCCAGTTCCAGGGGAATCCTACACCCTCTTCTGACCTCCGCGGCATTGCACAACATGGGTGCATCAACCTACATGCAAACAGTACATTCGTACACATACAAAAAAAATAAAAAATAAAAAAAAGAATACTGGCTCCTATCCCTATAGAGAAAGAATCCTGCTCACAAATGCCCTGGGGCTCCACTCTACAGTTCCAGGGTCTCTGAGTACGCCCTCCCTGTCAGGTGCTCCAGTGTCTCCTCCCTGGGGTCCTAGGTCCCCTCCTTAGCCATGCCCACACTTTTCCGGATCTGCTCACTGCTCCTCCTGGTGCCAGGGTCACAGCAGCTGGGTTGACCCCGTCCCTTCTGCCTATCTGGCGCTCCCCATTCCCTGCATACCTCCCTCCCAGCCAGCCCGCCTGTCAGCCTGCTCTTACCTTCAGGAGGCTCGGGAGCTCCTTCTCTATGAGTGTCTTTAGCTCCCCCTTGCTCAGTTTCTTGTTGCTGCCTTCACTCTCTGCATACTTATTGAAGACATCGATAATTAGTAAAACTGCTCTCTCCAGCTCTGTCATGATGCTGGTGTGCTCCTGCTTTCCTCCCAGGGAAGGTAAGGTTAAAGACGAAATGTCGAATTGGCGGCCTCATGGCTCTTTATAAGGCCAGCCTCACACTGACACACGGCGGGAAAGCCAACGGCCCTGCCCCTTCCCCTTAGGTCATCCAGGTCCAGTGGGTAAACACGTACACTATGCTGTGTGGCTTGTCGGGGTCATCACTGAATCATAGAGGGGACTTCCTCTCTCTTCCCTGAGGGAGCAGGTTAGAGTGCAGTGTGGACTTAAGTGTCCAGGAGGGAAGTAGGGAGGGCGAGTGTAGCACGAGCCTGGCATTCAGAAGAGCAGCTTGTCCTTCACCCACTTGCTCCCAGCAGCCTCTGCCCTGCTCTCCACAGAGGCGACTCTCAGAAGCACTTCCTGTAGGGAAACTGAGGGAGCAGGGTTTGGAGGACACTCAGGGCCGGGGCCCGAGTTCTGGATCTCTGCAAGGCCAGAAGAGGGGTCTAATCCCAGGCAGGCCCCTTATCTGGACCCCTGAGTGTTTGGAGCAGAGCTGGTATGCGTGAAGGTGAGGGCCAACATCCTGGTCACTCTGCTATCTTAGCATGAGGAACTCACTGAAGTTAGGGGAGAAGGAATGTGTTTTCCTTACCGAGGAGACCCCCTGAATCAGGCCTCCAGCTTCAGTGGTTCTTAGTTGGCTTAAAGGCCACTAGTTTTGGAGGTCAACACATTATGAGTCTCCTCCAGCTCTGCTACAGATGGCACCTCTCCAGCGCTGGTATAATGGTTGCCTAGGTTACATCTGTTTCTGCTCCCAGCATGAACCTTCACCTGGCCTCAGGGATGGGCAGTGACTGGAGGGGGAGTAGGTGGGGGAGGTCGACATCTCAGCCTGCACACTGTGCCTGTCCACTTGCTGCCTCAGCCCTTGGGTCAGATCCTGCTCAGCTCTGCACGTAGACCCGTTGATCATTGAGAAATGCTTTGTCCATAACTGTAATTCAGGGTTAATTCGACCTAGATTTGACCAATCTCTCTCTTCCCCCTTCCAGACTCAAGACATCTGCTGAGAAATCCAGGCCAAGAAAGCAGCAGAGGATGCGCCCGGATCTTAGCAGACCTCCACTTACTCCTAGACAAGACACCAATCCCCTCCCCTTCAAGCACCCACCTCTCCCTCCTCATTCCTGTCCCGTTTCTACCACCCTTAACTGCCCCGGAGCCAAGATGTAGTTACAGGGGCGCAGAGCCCCATCCTCTGCACCCTGAAGCAGCCTTTCTTGCTCTGCAGCGCCCAGCTTTTAGATGCTGCAGTTTCTGTGAGATGAGCTACCTGGCCTAGCTTTGACACTGTCTTCCCATCTGAGAACATTCCTCCAGCTCCACGGGAACAAATGTTCACAAACAACCACTACTGTGACCCTTGTCCCGGGGCACCTGCTCGTGTCCAGCCTCAGCAAGCCCTGTCTTGCTCTACATCCTGTTGTCTTTCAGCTGGCAGGAATTCTTCCCTGGGCTAGATGGCGATCTCTCCTCTCTAACCACCGGAGCTATGTTTTCACATACACGCACACAAGCATGTTTGTTCAGTTGGATTTCCTGAGATGCCTTCCCTGGAGCTAAGAAGACCTGTTTTGTTCTCTGCTCCTCTGCCTGTGGGTGAGTTACAGGAATGCACTTCCTAAGGCTTCTAAGCTGTGACAAAGGCCCTATATCTGCTACCTAGGACCTTACAGAAAGGTCTGCTGTCTGTCCAACAGACAGCTTTCTCCCACCAGCCCTCCTGAGAGACAGAGGCGGGGACTGCCAGGTCACGTTATGGATGCCAGAGCAAGATTCCCAAAGGTCAGATCCCCTTCTAGGGCTTCTCAGCTCACAGATGCAGAAGCCTGGGCAGGAATTTAATCTGCCCTTCACATCCTCCCCCTCCCACCTGCATCAGGATCTGTGTGCATTCACAGGCGTACCCCACTGCACATGTGCATACGCTCTCACATAAACACAGGAATAGATAAATCTTTTTTTTTTTGTCTTTTTTTTTTCGAGACAGGGTCTCCCTGTAGTCCCAGCTGTCCTGGAACTCACTCTGTAGATCAGGCTGGCCTTGAACTCACAAAGATCCGCCTGCCTCTGCCCCCCAAGTGCTAGGATTAAAAGCGTGAGCCACCACGCCCAGCTCAGGAATAGATAAATCTTAAACAAAAAATGATCCTACTAGGATGGGCCATGGAGGGGTTAGTGGGACGGGCCTGGTCCAGCAGGGGTGGACCGAACTGGAAGCCAAGCTGTGTCTGGGGAGCCTGAGCAGATCTGGGGACACTTTGGTCCTCAGAATTCAGTACTTTTGCCTAGAAAAATTGGGGTGTAGTAAGGGGCGTGTGCACTTTGACTAGACTTTCCTGGAAGGAAATGGAGAAAGGGAGACTCATACTAGCGCACCTCTGGCCGCCAGCCTCAGAGGATGGGGGAGGCTCAGGCTGACTCACCCAAAGAAAGCTGGGCCACTTTGAGCTTTGTAGGCACAGTGGGAGGCCTGGACCTGGCATGGGGACTGCTCATATTGGAGTCTGAACTGCCTCCCATAGGCTTCTCACTGGAATGCTTGTTCCCGAGCTTGTTCCTCAGCTGGCAGGTCTATTTTGAGAGGCTGTGGAACCTTTAATATGTGAGTCTTAGCTGATAGGAATAAGTCACTGGTGGCGGACCTTGGAAGATGATGGCCTGGCCTCACCCTCTGCTTCCTGATAGTGATAGGAGGAGCCTCTGCCACGCACTCCCACCATCCTGAACTTGACCATAATGGACTAAAACCCCGGAACTGGAGCCCAAATACATCTTTCCTCTTCCCATTGTTTCTGCCAAGTTTGGGGGCCACAGAGCTGCAAAAGCAACCACTGCAGAAAACAGGTGCCCAGAGTATCGTTGTTTGAGCAAACCTGCCTATGTGGTTCTTAGGCCCACATAACTGGTCTGTGTGAGGACTTTGGAAGACTGAAGGTATGGACTAGAGAGGCAGTAAAATGCTGTCAGCAGAGCTTAAAGGAACACTCTGCTGGGAGCTGGGAAGCCTAGAATGCCAAGAGCAATCCAGAGAGTAAAGGTCATATTAATGACGGTTTCCAATGGGAACAAAGACTCTGTTTGAAAGTGGAGTAGGGGCTGGAGAGATGGCTCAGAGGTTAAGAGCACTGACTGCTGTTGCAGAGGATCTGGGTTCGATTCCCAGAACCCACATGGTGGGTAAGAACCATCTTTGACTCCAGTTCCAGGGGAATCCGACGCCCTCTTCTGACCTCTGCCGCAGCATTGCACGACATGGGTGCACCAACCTACATGCAGACAATACAGTCATACACATAAAAAATAATAAATAGGGAGACCCTGTCTCAAAAAGACCAAAAAAAAAAAAATAAATAAATTTTAAAAAAATTAAAAAAAAGAAAGTGGAGTAAGGGCCATTTATGTGATACTCTGGCATAGAATTTGTCCATGTTTAGCCTGTGTCTTAAAATTTTGAGTGAGGCTGAACTCTAAAGTAACAGACTACTTAATTTGGCAGAGGAAATTTCCAGGCAGTGTAACATCAGGTTGTGATATGGTTGTTGATGACTGCTTTTAGCCAGGTTTACAGCAAGAAGAGAAAAAGCATAGTAGAAAGATACGAAAAGCAAGCAGTTTTATCATGAAAGGAGTGCAAAGGAGTCAAACTCCTCAGGCTGAAAAGTCATCATTGATAAAGAGATCAGCATCACTGAAGAGAAACAACTTGCACTGGAACAACACAAGAGCCTTTGTTCCTTTTACTGTGAAGTCTGCCTCACACTCCTACCGCCATGAACTCAGCTATACCTTCCCCACCATGATGGGCTGAAACCCTCTGTCACAGTGAGCCAAAATAAATGTTTCCTTCCTTGAGTCATTTCTGCCCAGTAGTGTTACGGGGCAGTTGGGGCACACCAGGTGGCTGCTTACCTCTGTCCACTCACTGCAGTAACACCTCAGGGTCAGCCCTGGCCCTTCACCAGTTCCAGTGCTGCTGAGATCTCACTCTGCTGAGGTCTCCCTTTCTGAAGCTTTCAGACCAGCCTTCCCCTCAGAGAGCTGAGACAGCTTGTCCAGCACTGCAGCTGTTGCCTGGGAGCTTGTCAGAAATGCAGGTTGGCAGGCCTTACCTATAGGATTGGAAACTGTAGTTATTTATGTCCAGGCTTTAGCTGCATGTTAGCTCTGGATGGTGCTGGTTTAGAGGCTATGCAGAGCTGGGTGCAGCCACCTTGGCCCTTGGTATTCATTTTAAAATATAAAAATTAAGCTGAGGGTGATGTTGCATGCCTTTAATCCCAACACTCAGGAGACAGATACAGGTGGATCTCTATGAGTTCAAGGCTAGCCTGGTCTACATAGTGAGCTCCAGGCTATCTGGGGCTACAAGGATACCCTGTCTCAAAAAAAAAATCATTTGACCATTGAGAGTGTACCTGTGCTGGTTAGTTTCTGACTTGATACAAACTAGAGACACCTGGGAAGAGGGAACCTCAGTGGAGGAATTTCCCCCATCAGATTTGCTTGTGGGATGTGTATGTGGGGCATTTTCTTAATGGCTAATTGTGTAGGAGGGCCAAGCTCACTGTGGGTGGTGCTGTCTCTGGATAGCTGGGCCTAGGCTGTATAAGAAAGTTAGCTGGGGCTGGAGAGATGGCTCAGTAGTTAAGAGGACCTGGGTTCGATTCCCAGCACCCACACGGCAGTTAAGAACCATCTTTAAGCTGGGTATGGTGGTGCATGCCTTTAATCCTAGCACTCGGGAATGAGAGGCAGGCGGATCTCTGTGAGTTCAAGGCCAGCCTGGTCTACAGAGTGAGTTCCAGGCCAGCTGGGGCTATAGGGAGACCCTGTCTCAAAAAAAAAAAAAAGAGAAAAGAAAAGAAAAGAAAGCTAGTTGAGCATACCAGGGGCGTCGAGCCATTCAGCAGCATTCCCCTGTGGTCTCTGCTCCAGTTCCTGCCTCCAGGTTCCTGCCCTAGCTTCCCTCAGTAGTGAGTTGTGACCTGGGAGTTGTAAACGGAAATAAACAATTTACTCCCAACTTGCTTTGTCACAGTCACAGAAAGCAAACCAGGACAGCACCGACACCACACTGGGTATAAGGAGCTCTGCACCTCCGGTTCACCCCCGAACACAAGCACTCCGTGGGAGGAGCAGAGGCCCACAAGGTCAAGGTCAGATCCCTGTCTGTCCTGCAAAGACCTCCACCATTGCACCTCTCCCCTCACAGCCTCCTGTCCTCTCCACATGCTGTCTTCATTATACCGCTGTCTGTTCACTGACGGGCTCCTCGGGCCATCTGGACCATTGGCCTGCCCTTCACTGTCCCTTCTGCCTGGAAATCTGTTGAGGACCTGGGCTCATGCTCTGACCCAGAGCAGTGTCACTTTGTCTGAAAGCTCTCCCCTGCCATGCTGTCCTGAGTGCCACCCCTAAACACAGAACAAACACAAGGGTATCCATGTCTTTGCTGTCTGCAAGTCAGTCCCACGCTAATTATTTCCAAGGCCACTGTCCACTTTCTAAAGTGGACCAGTTTATTTGAGGGGCGGGAAGGTCATCCCAAATATATGCTCAGGCCTCCCAACACCCATCTGGGGCCTCATCAGCACCTTTCCTATGCAGTCTGCACCCACTTTTGCCTGAGGCACCTGCTCTACCAAGCACCACAGTTACCTCCCTCTCTCTTTTGTGCTCTGTCCTGTTGAGATCTCAGAGAAGTAGCCTGAGGCTCCTCATGAAGGGTCCTCAACTCTCTACTTGCTGATTAGGTCACTCACAGTCCGGCGACTGCTTCCTTTGATTTTGATGCCCCATGCTGACCTGGGTCTCATGCCAGGAACAGTTTTACCTGGATATGTTCTTCACACATCTGCCTTCACTGCATCAGACGTCACCTGACCATCCTACTAAACACAACGCCTGCCCTGCTCTTCTTCCCCTAGTGACCCACAGGTTTTTTCCTCAGAGCTTCCTACTCGATGAGAGAATCTTTTTCTGCTTCCCTCAACCAGCAGTTGTTTGTTTTGAGACTACGTTTCATCTAATCTCACATGGTCTGGGCTGGCCTTGAACTTGCTGTGTTATTCACAGATGATCTTCTGATCCTTCTGCTTCTCCTTCCCAAGTGATAGGACTATAGGTACGAGCCACTGTGCCCAGTTTATGTGGTACTGGAGATCAAACCCAGGCCTTCCTATATGGTAAGGCACGTACTCTATCAGCCGAGCTATATTCCCAGCACCCGTCTGTTTATTTATTTAACATACACCGACTATAGCCAGGCACCAACCAAGGCATCTTCCAAGTGTCCAAGCCAACTATACAGATACTATGTTCACTGATGAAGCCTCAGAATCTGCAGGTGCTGCACCACGAGAGTGCGTGTATAGACCTGTGTCGACAAGTTGGGTCACTCTGAGAACTCCCTGGAAAAGCTTTCTCAACCTCGAGTTCTCTGAAAGATCAGGTGTCTGGAAGTTTTGGGGAGGCCCCATCTAGTTCAGAGCTTGGTGTTTCCCCTCCACCCTCCTGCAGATCAACGCTCCTTCCTGCTGCAGGCCTGCAGCTACTTCCTCAATCAGAGTCAGCAAGGATCATAACCAAGGAGATCTTTTATTTTGAAACAAAATGTATGTACTTAGCTTTCCTGACTATTGCAATGACTTTGATCATTTGTATAGATATTCTAAAAACTGGTTGTCAGCATTTGTTCTTCAAGCAAAAGAACAGTGTCAGAACAAGGCAGTTCTCTCTGCTCTCAACACGGTGAAGCTGATCCAGGGATCTAGCCTGGAAGACACCTCCTGACTGACCATCAGTGGACTCCGTGGATGCCGGCTCTGCACTTGCTCCCCCAGCCCACCATGCCCTCAAAGGCACCAACGTTCTATGTCCAGGAAGTTTACCCTAAGGTCAACAGCACATACACTTGAGACGGGAAGCAGAGGGTGGCTTCCTGGTTCTTCTGTTCTCAAAAGAAAGAATTCAGCCAAGAGACACAGTTTAAGCAGAAGTTTATCTGGCAAAGCCAAGCAAGCACTCTGAAGAGACTGGGGTGGGCACTCTGAGACAGGGGTGGTAGCCCAGAAGGTTCTGCTTTTAAATTCATTTTTATGAATATTTTGAGGTGTGTGGCATATTCATAAGGTAAGGTGACCATTTCCCCCTTTCACATCATGGTAGACCATACTGCCTTTTAGGGTATTTCTTCTCATGATAGTCTAGAAAATCCAACAAGCAGGAGAGAGAAAAACCACACTGTAAGTGGTGTTACTATGAAGCTGACTTCTGAGGATGAAGACACTTTGCTAGTGCTTTGTGGGAAAATACCCTGATGCTTTTGTTTTATTTTTATTTTTTTTGTGTGTGTCTGAGTGTATTGCCTGCATGTATGTAAGTGCAATGCCCTCAGAGATCAGAAGGGGGTGTCACATCCCCTGGAACTGGAGTCATGGACAGCTATTAGCTGCCATATGGGTGCTAGGAATTGAACCCAGGTCCTCTGCAAGAACAGCCAGTGTTCTTAACTGCTGAGCCATCTCTCCAGCCCCTTTACCTTTGCTTTTGATACAGTGGGAACAACCTGTCCATAGCCTCAAGGACAGGTAAGCACAAAGGACCCCTGGCCACTGGAGATGTAGTGGCCAAGACACAGGGAAGTTTCCTTGATTACTCAACTCTAATGCCCACTTGAGGCAGCTCAGGTCTATTACTCAGCTCATGGCTATCAGCGAAATCCTTCTGTTGGGGGCAAAGAGATGGCTTGGCAGTTAAGAGCACTTGCTGCTCTTGGAGACGATCTGGGTTTAATTCCCAACAGCCTCATGGTGGTTTACAACTGCCTGTGACTCCAGCCCCAAGGGGTCTGATGTCCTCTTCTGGTCTCCTTGGGCTCTTACATGCACAAGGTATGCATACAGTCACGTACCCCACACCCCACATAAAACAAAAAATGTTAAAAGAAAAACCTTCTTTGGGGCATGGTGGCATATTCCTTTAATCCCAGTAACTGGGAGGCAGAGGCAGGTGGATCTCTGTGAGTTCCAGGTCAGCCAGGGCATAGTGAGACTCTGGCACAAAAACTAAAACTACAATAAACAACAAGAACAGAATCCTTCTGCTGCCCTAAGGTTAAGAGATTCAATTATTATTATTATTATTATTATTATTACTATTATTATTAAAATATTTTATTGCTGGGCATGGTGGTACACACCTTTAATGCCAGCACTCCAGAGGCAGAGGCAGGTAGGTCTCTGTGAGTTCAAGGCAGCTTGGTCTACATTGTGAGTTCCAGGACAGCTGGGCCTATAGGGAGATCTGTCTCAAAAAAAGACAAAATAAAATAAAATAAACAAAATTTTTATTAATGGAGCCAGAGAGATGGTTCATTGGTTAAGATGAACTGGGTTCAAATCCTAGCACCCACATAGTGTCTAATAATCATCCATAACTCCAGTTCTAGGGGTCCTACACCCTTTTCTGACCTCTCTCTCCAGGGATTGCATGATGCACCTGTACTTACATGCTTGCCGTCTGTTGTTACTATTATTATTATTATTATTGGTCTTTTTGAGACAGGGTCTCTCTGTAGCTCCAGCTGTCCTGGAACTCACTATGTAGACCAGGCTGGCCTTGAACTCACAGAGATCCACCTGCCTCTGCTTCCTGAGTGCTGGGATTTAAAGGCGTGTGCCACCACGCCTGGCACCCTCTGTTATTAAAAAAAAAAACACATTTATTTATTTTATGTGTTTTGAGTGTTTGCCTTCATGTATGTAAGTATACCATGTGTGTGCCTGGTGCCGTAGGAGGCCAGAAGAGGGTGGTGTCACATCCCTTGGAATGGGAGTTACAGGTGGTTATAAGCTGCCTGATGTGGGTGCTGGGAACCAAACCAATCCTCTCCAAGAGCAGCAAGTGCTCTCATCCACTGAGCTATCTCTTCAGTCCCCCTTGTATTTCTGCAGTTGTGCCTTATCATGAAAGCTGGGGCTTGTCAGGCTGTGTGAACAGGACCAAGGCTTGAGCTGGGCTTTAGGACCCCCTTCTCCCAGGTCAAACATGCCTGTCTATCTTCTACCTGACACCTACAACTCCTGTCCATGCCAAGTTACCCACCAGAGAGGTGACGCAGTGTGGGCCACTTGGCATGCCAAGGGAATTTTATTTCTTGAACAAAACTCAACCAAACCCAGTTTTCTTCCTTCAAGCTCATGCAGAGCCCCAAACTCATACCCTAGCCCTCTCCATGCCTGTGAATCTTCTGGGCTTCTCGTTCTTTTCTGAAGTAGCCACATCTCTACCTGTGAAAAGTTGTGCCTTCTTACCTACAAATTCCTTTTTTTTAAGAAAGAAAATATAAATCAGGGGCTAGTGAGATGGCTTAGCCACGAAAGGTGCTTGCTGCCTGGCGGATGGCCCGAGTTTCGATTGGACACGTGAGAAATGATTCCCAAAGTTGTCTTCTAACATCCACGTAGATGCCCCAGCATTCACCTGCTCTTCACCCTCAAAACACACAAAACAAATAAATGTAAAAAAAAAATTCAGAGCACAACTGGAGAGATGGCTCCATGGTTAAGAACACTGGCTGCTTTTCCAGAGAACCCCTGTTCAATTTCCAACACCTACATAGCAGCTAACAACTTTCAGTAACTTCATTTTGAGGGACTTTGACACTCTCTCCTGGGCTCTGCAGGCTTAGCATAACATGGGTGCACTTTACATCACGCAAGCATAACACTCATACACATAAAAAATAAAAATAGGCCAGGTGTGGTGGCGCATGCCTATAATCCCAGCACTCAGAAGGCAGAAACAGGCGGATCTCTGTGAGTTCAAGCAAGGCCAGCCTGGTCTACACAGTGAGCTCCAGGCCAGCTGGGACTAAAGGGAGATCCTGTCTCAAAAAGACCCCCCCCAAAAAAAATCACAATAAATTTGAAAAAATCAGAGCACAAGGTTGGACTTTCAAACTTTAAAAATAGGGAAGCTGGAGAGATGGCTCAGTGGTTAAGAGAACTTGCTGTTCTTGCAGAAGACCCAAGTTCGAATCCTAGCACCCATGTAGCAGCTTATGACCATCTGTAACTCCAGTTCCAGGGGATCCTCTTCTGTCCTCTGGTGCTATTGCACAACACAAGTGCACTTATATACATGCACGCAATATACAAATACACATAAAATAAACCAACAAAAATACAATGAAGGGACTGGAGACATGGCTCAGCAATTAAGAGCTCTGGTTGCTCTGCCAGAGGACCAGGGTTCAGTTCTCAGCACCCACATGGCAGCTAACAACAACTAATTCCAGTTCCAGGGGATCCAAAGCCCTCTTCTGGCCTCTGTGGGCATTGGATACATGTGGTGCACTACATGCAGGTAAAACATTCATACACATAAAATAAAAATAAAGTAAATCAAAATACAATGAAACGAAGGCTGGGGAGATGGCTCACTTGAGAAGGTGGTTGCTATGTAAACTTGAGGGCCTGAGTTCAGATCCCCTGAACCCATATCGAAAGCCAGGTGCAGTAGCACATTCCTATAGTTCCAGTACTGAGGAGGAAGATACAGGGGAATTCCTGGGGCTTGCTGGCCAGTTAGTCTAGCCAAGTGAGTCTAGGTTCAGTGAGAGACCCTGTCTCAAAAGAATAAGGTGGAGAAGCTTATGGGATGGATCAGTAGGTTACAATGCTTGCTATGCAAGCAAGAGAACCTGAGTTCAAATCCCCAGCACCCACATAATCCCTGGGGATGGTCACAAGTGAGGTATGTGTTTTGTGTGTGTGTGTGTGTGTGTGTGTGTGTGTGTGTGTGTGTGTGTAGAAATCAGCAGATCCTGGGAGTTTGCTGGCCAGCTGGTCTAGTTGAAACAGTGAGCTAGGTCCAGGAAACAAACAAACAAACAAACAAAAAATACGGTGGAGATAAATAGAGGAAGACACCTGATGTCCTCCTGCGGCCTTGACATGCATGTGTTTGGATACACGTACCCCTATATTCACACGCATGACCCCCACACACCACATACACATGAACGAAGTAAGGTAGAGAGCAACTGAGGAGGGCACTCACCACTGACACCTGGCCTCCACATACATACACACAACACACACACACACACACACACACACACACACACACACCATGGAACTAAAAGATGTTTTTTCCAAACTGAAATTAAGATAAGTCATCCAACAAGATGAAACTGGAACTTCAGTGCTTAATGAAAACAGGGAAATAGGGAGAAAGGCACAGAGAAAAGATAGTTTCTATTCAAGCACTGAGGTTTTGGGGCAGCTTGGAGTACCCTACAAGTGAGGATGTACATAATTCCCTTCCTCCCTTTCTTCTTTCTGTAGGCCAGGTTGGCCTGGAATTCACTCCATAGCAGTGGTGGGGATCAAACCCAGGACTTCACACATGCTAGTCTCCTTTTTTTTTGGTCTTTTAGAGACAGGGTCTCCCTGTAGCCCCAGCTGTCCTGGGGCTCACTCTGTAGACCAGGCTGGCCTTGAACTCACAAATATCCACCTACCTCTGCCTCCTGAGTGCTAGGATTAAAGGCATGCGCCACCGCGCCCTGCGCTAGTCTCCTTTTAAAGCATCATCTACTTGATTCTTCACTCCAGTAGCTGTGACCCTTCCTTGTCCTGCTGTGCTATAAGACCCTCCCAACCTCTGCCCCCTCCCAACTATATGCTCCAGGACCATGCCTACACTCTGGGACCACACTCCCCAAATCAGGCCCTAGGCCACACCTCCTGAAGCCTCACCTCACCTCTGGGGCTCTCTTGCAAGTCTTGCAAGCTCCCCTCCCTTCTGGGGGCCCACTTGGGGGCTCTGTGGTCATGACAGTCTATAGAGGGGACAGAGGGGCCTCCCAGACCGGGGTTTGGACATCAAGTAACAGAAGGGCTGGGTTACTGGGATTGGTGACCCTGGCTGCGGGCCATGCTGAATATGTCTGGTGTAGTGAGGGCCTTGATCTGATCCTGGGAACCATCTGGCAGACTGATATCTCCTTAACCCCCTTTGAGGGGCACTTTCCCATGGTCTGCACTGCAGGGTTGGGCAAAGACTGTGTGCGGTGACCCAGCTGCTGGTGCTGCCCACAAGGCTGCAGACCACAGGCGAGTGGCAACATTTAAAGCTGGATAGCTTCAGCTTGTCAACGTGACATACCTGGCTAGAGGGAACTCAACTGAGAAATTCCATCCATTGGATTGACCTGTGTCTATCTATGGGGCATTTTCTTGATTGTTGAGTGATGTGGGAGGATCCAGCCCACTATGGGTGCTGCCACCCCTGGGAAGGTGGTCCTCGGTTGTATAAGAAAGCAGGCTGAGGAGCTAGAGAGATGCTTCATTGGATAGGATTGCTGGCGGCTCTTACTGAGGATCCAGATTTGATTCCCAGAACCCACATGTTGGCTAACAACCATCCTTAATTCCAGTTTCAGAGGATCTGATGCCCTCTTCTGACCTCCATGGTCACTGCATGACACAGGTGCACTACTTGCATCCTTTCCTAGTTGGTTCTGGGCAATGTTTTTATCATAGCGATAGAAAGGGCACGGGCAGTGTGGTGGCGCATGTCTTTAATCCTAGCACTTGGGAGGCAGAGGCAGGCGGATCTTTGTGAGTTCAAGGCCAGCCTGGTCTACAAAGTGAGCTCCAGGACAGCTGGGGCTACAGGGAGACCCTGTCTCAAAAAGGCCAAAAAAAAAAAAAAAAGACACGGGCATCTGAGGATGTTGTCGTCTGGGTTCTGAGACACTGTAATTAAGAAGACTGAGAAGATGGGTATGACAGGGCCTTGCCACCCCAAGGCAACCGGCAGAGGCAGGGTGGTGTCACCGTTCGACTGTGGTGGCCCAGGGACAAGAGTGGAGTTGGAACTAGCATTTCATCCCAGGGTTTCCTGACATGCTAGTTTGGAGATGAATGGTGGCTCTGGGCCTCAGGGGCTACACTGTACTTCGTGAAGGTGGGCATCATGACCTTTAGGGGGTGTGTGCTATGCAGAATATTTCCCAGGGGTATCCATATTCAAGTCCCTAGAACCTGAGTTATGTGTAACTATAAATGTATTACATTCCAGGACCAAAGGGATTAGGCAGAGCAGTTCACCTTAAGGGTCTCAAAGAGGTCAGCATTTTTGACATAGGCAGACCCAGTCCAAGCCTGGAGCCAACTAGGAGAGGAAAGGGTTTATCTCATGTGACATCTCCCAGGCCACAGTTCAACCCTGAGGGAAGTCAGGGCTGGAACTCAGGGCAGGAACCTGGAGGCAGGTGCTGAAGCACAGACCCTGGAAGAATGCTGCTTACTGGGTTGCTTCCCCGGCCCACGCTTGACCTGCTTTCACTTAAAATACTTTATTTAATGTCTATGAGAGTATTGGGGTTGGGATCAGATAAAAGGAATCAGAGCTCTTCACAGATGGTGACCAGCCTGCCCACACATACCTGTGTAGGGAATTACAGCCTTGCTTTTAGTATTTGTTGGCTGGCTGGAGGTTTGGGACAGATTCAAAGCATGAACTACTGCTGGTCTGAGATACAGCTAGTATTAGGAAAAGCGAGTGAGGACTGGAGAGATGGCCCAGGGGTTAAGAGCACTGGCTGTTCTTGAAGAGGATCCAAGTTCTGGTCCCAGCACCCATAGCTAGCTAACAACCATCCATAAGTCCAATTCCAGGGAAGCCAACACCTTCTTCTGCCCTCCGAGGGTATTGCACACACAGAGGCACTTATATGCACCCAGCAAAATATTCCTACGGATAAAATAAAAACAAAAATTTGAAAAAGAAAATGATAGGACAGCAGTTGGTTTGGGGAAAGGTACCACCCTGCAGAGGTGAGCTTCATCAGGAGAGGATTTTTTATTTGTTTGTTGTTTGTTCGTTTTTTGAGATAGGGTTTCCATACCCTGCAGCAGAGAGGATCTTGCCACTATGGGGCATTGAGGTAGGAGAGCATTAGAAAGGGGCACTATAGGCCAGGCATGGTGGGGCACACCTTTAATCCCAGCAGAGGCAGGTGGATCTCTGTGAGATTGAGACCAGCCTGGTCTACAAAGCAAGTTCCAGGCTACCTTGGGCTACGGTAAGACCCTGTCTCAAAACAAACATATACCAAAAAGGGACACTACATTACATTACAGATGGCATGCTGGGTCCTTAAAGAAAAAGAGAGCTGGGTGTGGTGGCACATGCCTTTAATTCCAGCACTCGGGAGGCAGAGGCAGGCAGATCTCTGTGAGTTCAAGGCCAGATGGGGCTACAGGGAGACCCTATCTCAAAAAAAAAAAAAAAAAAAAAAAAAAAGAAAGGAAAAAGAGAAGATTCATTAAGCAGATAGCTTAAAGTAAAGAAAGTGGCATCGTGGGCAGAGGGATGAAGGGAGGCCCCCACGGAATCCCTGGACAAAGGAAAATACATGGCTTTTCTCTGAGGTGATGGGAAATTCTCCAGTGATTTAGTCTGGCATAGCCTACAGACAAGGAGCATGGAGAAGCCAGGTTCTGGGTAGGACCATCAATTAGGGACCATGGAAGCACAGCACAGCTTCTCTCTGCCCCAGGGAGAACTGAAGGGATGACCTGATTTCTTCAGGTTGTGGGATCTGCAGTTTAGAGTGACCAGCGTTTTAAAGGGACAGGCCCATGATCTAACAAGTAGCTGTTGAAAGGACAAGAGAGTGACCTTCAGGAGCTAAAGGTCAACTGGGATGACCACCAGTGAGGGAGCAGGGATCTCAGTCCTGCAGCCAGCAGTAAGTGGATTCTGCCAACCACAGGACCCGGCCTGGAAAGAGTTTATCCTATGGCCTCTTGCTAACAGCCCAGCCAGCTGACACCCTGATTTTCGCCTTCTCTCTCCAGAGCAGAAAGACCCAGTGCCTCTGACCTTCAGAATGGCTGTAAAACACCCCTGTTGCTTGGTACCACTGTTTGTGGCAACTTGCTACCACAGCAGTAGAAAGCCAGTGTAGGAAGTGTCTAGTGGACACAATGGACACGGGCCTACAGAGAATTGCAGGGTTAGAACTGATGGTTTCCACCTTCCTAAGTCCAGGGGAACGCTAACCAAGACCCCTAAAGCCTTGCCTGACTCAGTCTTCCCTTTATGCAGTTTGGATCCTTATTCATTTTATCCAACTGGCATGGAACTTGCTTATAAACCAGGGCGGCCCCAAACTCACTGAGGCACTGCCTCGGCCTTAGTGCTGGGATTAAAGGTGTGTCACCATGCCCAGCTGGGCTTGACTGTTTCAAAATTTAAAAAAAAATTTTCTATTTATTTTAAATTCTTTAAAACTTTTATTTATGTTAAGGGACACAAGTCATGGTGCATGTGTGGAGTCAGAGGCCATGGTGCACATATGGGGGTCAGAGGCCATTGTGCACATATGGGGGTCAGAAGCCATGGTGCAAGAATGGAGGTCAGAGGCTATAGTGCAAGAATGGAAGTCAGAGGCCACGGTGCACATATGGGGGTCAGAGGTCACGGTGCAAGAATGGAGGTCAGAGGCCACGGTGCACATATGGGGGTCAGAGCCCATGGTGCACATATGGGGCCAGAGCCCATGGTGTACATATGGGGTGAGAGCCCATGGTGTACATATGGAGTCAGAGCCCATGGTGTACATATGGGGGTCAGAGCTCATGGTGTACATATGGGGGTCAGAGCCCATGGTGTACATATGGGGGTCAGAGCCCATGGTGTACATATGGGGGTCAGAGCTCATGGTGTACATATGGGGGTCAGAGCCCATGGTGTACATATGGGGGTCAGAGCTCATGGTGTACATATGGGGGTCAGAGCCCATGGTGTACATATGGGGTCAGAGCCCATGGTGTACATATGGGGGTCAGAGCTCATGGTGTACATATGGGGTCAGAGCCCATGGTGTACATATGGGG
>VZQC01012005.1:2635139-2838607 GCA_009823505.1 Rhizomys pruinosus | reverse complement strand
TATGGGGTCAGAGCCCATGGTGCACATATGGGGTCAGAGCCCATGGTGCACATATGGGGTCAGAGCCCATGGTGCACATATGGGGTCAGAGCCCATGGTGCACATATGGGGTCAGAGCCCATGGTGTACATATGGGGTCAGAGCCCATGGTGTACATATGGGGTCAGAGCCCATGGTGTACATATGGAGTCAGAGCCCATGGTGTACATATGGGGTCAGAGCCCATGGTATACATATGGGGTCAGAGCTCATGGTGTACCTATGGAGTCAGAGCCCATGGTGCACATATGGGGTCAGAGCCCATGGTGCACATATGGGGTCAGAGCCCATGGTGCACATATGGGGTCAGAGGATAAGTTGCAGGAGTCGCTAGTTTCTTGCCATCATATGGGTCCTGTGCATTGAACTCGGGTCATGAGGCTCACCAGCAAGTACCTTTACTGCTGAGCCATCTTGCTGGCCCCTTTTTACTTGTGTGTGCGTGTGTGGCCCTGGGGGACAGTGCGTGTGTGCCTGTGCCTGAGGAGAACAGAGGACAGCCTCAGGCATCATTCCTCAGATATCTACTACTTTGTTTCTTTGAGACAAGGTCTCTCATTGGCCTGGAACTTACTGAGTAGCCTGGGCTGGCAGTGAGCCCCAGGGATCTGCCTGTCTTTACTTCCCCGGTGCCTGGATTACAAGTTTGTGTTAGAAACAATGTCTGATGGTTCATTTTCAAAGGTGCCTTGAGACAGCTTAGCTTCAACTACAAATGAACAGAAAACACTGAACCCCCGATAATACCTGCCAGGGTAGTTAGGCCCCAGTCTGCTAAGCTACCATACATACATTCAGAAGTTTAGGGTAGAAAATCACAGCCTACTTGCCTGCAAAGTCATTTGTCTGATAAACTTTAAAATAAAAACAGTATGTAAAATGGACAGATGAACCCACAGGCGGTTTTGTTGAGAAAAATACAATCAGTAACAGAGAGGAAATTGAACCCCAGGTAACAGGTAAGATTGAGCATACTGATTATTCAGAAAAAGGGAGGAATGGTCATGGGTTAGGGTTTATAAACCATTCTCTGCCTCAGTCTAGGTTTAAGTCTCCAATCTTAAATAAAATGGGGACCACTGATTCTCACAGTGCCACAGTGCTCAACGTTATTTTCTCACTATATAGCCCAGGTTGGACTCAAGCACTCTTCTCAGCCTCTCGAGTGCCAGGGTTACAAGCATGCATTATCACACCTTGTCCACAAAAATGATTAGTCTCTTTGATAAGAACATTATTTCACCTAAGATTCTTCTGGTGAAATCCTTACCCCCTTTTAACCACCAGGACACACGGTTCAGTGGCTTTCAGTATATTCACCCTGTACCACCCGTCCATTTGTGTCCCGAACACTCCCCTCTCTGCAAACTGAAACTGACCCATTAAACACTGGCTCCCTGTCCCCAGTGCCCCCAGCTCTGGGACATGTCATTCCACTTTCTGTCTCTGTGGACTGCTCTAGCTTCTAAAAAGCTCGAGGTGAAATTCACCCAGCGTTTGTGACATGAAAACCATAGATTACGGGTAGTACGTGTACTGCAATGTTGTGCAAACACACAGCAGCTCTCTCCAGTTTCAAACCTGTCATCCCAAGAGAGTACCTGATGACTGTTCATTCACACTCTGTCTCCCCTCCTCTGGCAACCACCCACCTACTGTGTGTCTCTCAGGTCATGTGTGTTAGGATGCTCAGGCTGTCATGACAGAATACCGCAGACTGGGTGCTTTAGACAACAGACATCCATTTTCCTCTGTCCTGATGCCTGGAAGTCAGAGCTCGAGGGCTAGGGCTGGTTCTTGGGAGGCCTCTCTTCCCAGTCTTTCCTGTCCTCACATGGCTGTTCTCATTCTTGCACTTTCCTGATGTCTGTCCTCTTAGAAGGTCACCATCCATACTGCACTAGGGCCTCATCTCAACCATCTCTCAATTTAACCTTACTTTTCTCTTTAAAGGATGCATTTTCAAATACAGGCAGTGTTTCCATGTATGAATTTGGAAGGGGACACAGTGTAGGCCATACGTCAGGTAAGAACCACATGGAGCGGGGGTGCTTGGTGACAGCATGGGC
This sequence comes from Rhizomys pruinosus, assembly GCA_009823505.1. Classification (NCBI taxonomy): domain Eukaryota; kingdom Metazoa; phylum Chordata; class Mammalia; order Rodentia; family Spalacidae; genus Rhizomys; species Rhizomys pruinosus. Next base: position 2,836,499 of record VZQC01012005.1, on the reverse strand, counting down.
AAGGCTTGCTCTCAGCACACATACAAGCACACATGCACATGTACCACACATGTACACATACACTTTCTATGTCTGGCTTCTTTAATTCTGCTAATCATGTGTTGAGGTTCATCCAACTCATAGCACCTGTCTGCACAAATTCCAAGCTAGAGCCCTTTGCTTCATTGTTCTGTAATCTGTCTATCTATTCACTGGCTGATGGCCCTCTGTGTTGTTTCTACCTTGGCCTATTATGAATGCTGTTGCTATAAGCATTTGTGTGTAAGTTTTCAGTTTTGGAGAAGACAGGATTAAGCTTTTCTTTTATACTTTTTTTTTCTGCTTTAAGACATTGTTTCCTATGGGCTGGTTAAGAGCAGTTAAGAACACTGGCTGCTCTTGCAGAGGATCTGGGTTTGGTTCCCAGCACCCACATGGCAGCTCACAACCATCCAGTTCTGGGGGATTTGATGCCCTCTTCTGGCCTCCTCAAGCACTGCATGACATGGGTCCACTTACATGCTGGGGAAACACTCTAAAAAAGTAATAAATCAAGCTGATCGTGGTAGCACATGCCTTTAATCCCAGCACTTGAGAGGGAGAGGCAGGCGAATTTCTGTGAGTTCAAGGCCAGCCTGGTCTACATAGAGAGTTTCAGGACAGCTGGGACTACAGGGAGACCCTGTCTCAAAAAGACAAAAACAAAAACAACAACAACAAAAAAGAGACATTCTTGGGCTGGAGAGATGGCTGGCTCAGTGGTTAAGAGCACTGGTTGTGGGGCTGGAGAGATGGCCTAGCAGTTAAGAGCACCAACTGCTCTTGCAGAGGACTGGGGTTCGATCCCTAGCACCCACGTGGCGGCTGAGAACTGTCTTTAACTCCAGTTCCAGGGGAATCCAACACCCTCTTCTGACCTCCGCAGTATTGCACGGCACGGGTACACAGACCTGCATGAAAACAGTACATTCATACACATAAAAAATAATAAACAAAATAAAAAAAGCACTGGTTGTTCTTGCAGAAGACCTGGGTTCAAATCCCAGAACCCACATGGCAGCTAACAACCATCCATAACTCCAGTTCCAGGGGACTGATGCCCTCTTCTCTCCTCCTCAGGCACTACATGTACTGTGGTGAGACACTTCAAGATTGACCATAGCTACACCATATTATAAGCCCCAGCTGAGCCCAGTAGTTAAAATTTAATGCAAAGTATGGAAATTTTAAATGTTTAATCCCTGGGTGTGGTGGTGCACACCTGTAATCCCAGCATTTGGGAGGCAGAGGCAGGCAGATCTCTGTGAGTTCAAGGCCAGCCTGGTCTATAGAGTGAGTTCCAGGCCAGCTGGGACTAAAGGGAGACCCTGTCTCAAGAAGACAAAAAAAAAAAAGTTTAATCAACTGAACTGGAGCAGCAGTTCTGAGAACAGGTCAGCGTGTACCTCGTTGCTTAGAAACTAAGTCATTCTGCATGGCTTCTGTACTTTATGCTTGGCTTGCTTTTAGAGAATAGGAATTGTTAGAGGGGCTTAGCACCCCTAAGCTTGAGAACTTAAACCTTTCACCCTTGGATATGGCTTTTCCTATATAAATGCTTCCCAACTGTAGCTTTGTTTCTACATACCTTCAATCGAGTGCATCATCAGCTAACTAAAAACTTTCTGTTGGCTTCATTTTGTGGCTGAGTGGTCTTTTCTGGTGAAATTACCCCATTACAAGATGGGTGCACTTACATACATGCAGGCATAACACTTGTACACATAAAATAAAGTATTTTTTTAAAAAGAAACATTCTATTTTATCATTCAAAGATGATAAAATAGTTACTTTCTGTTCTGTAAAATTTAATTTTTTAATTTTTTAAATTTATTTTTTATGTGTATGAATGTACTGTCTACATGTAGGTTTGTGCCCCCGTGTCGTGCAATGCAGCGGAGGTCAGAAGAGGGTGTCAGATTCCCCTGGAACTGGAGTTAAAGACAGTTCTCAGCCGCCATGTGGGTGCTGGGGATCGAACCCGGGTCCTCTGCAAGAGTGGTTGGCGGTCTTAACTGCTAGGCCATCTCTCTGTTCTGTAAAATTTTAGTTCTTCCTTCTTCCCAGCCAGCTGGAAGCGGCTTTGGCACCGCCTGAAGCTTGGATGGCCCTTGGTGTGGCTGTCCTGGCCCTGAACACTGTACAATCACACAGTCCCTTGATCTTCGGTGCCACATTGTCATGGTCCTCTCCACCTGGCCCTCCACAAGCTGTCGCCTTGCTCTGCTGGTCTCTATCACTGGGCCAGCACCACACTAGCACGTACAACTAGCTGTGCTACCCAGGAATCCCCCAAGGCAGCCCTCCAACTGCACCGACTTACTTGGCTTACAGGGCACTCGTTTTGGAGGTCACACAGCTGGGCAACGCATTGAGTCCCCACAGCTCAGCTGCAGATGGCACCTTTGCTGTGTGGGTTGGGGTGCCAGCTGCCTCTGTCACTTCCGCCTCTGCTGACAACACTGATTCTACACTTGGTGACTGGCTCGGTTGAGGTCAGCATCTCATCTGTCCACTTGCTGCCTCGGCTTTTGGGTCAGACCCTACTCAGCTCTGCGCGCAGACATGTTGATCATGTGTTGTAAAGGAACTGTAATTCAGGGCTAACTTGACCTAGATTTTCCCCTTCAAGGTTGAAGTCATACCAGGCCAGGACAGAGTGAGAAGAGGTAGCCTGGAGACCTGAAGACCACCTACTCCCAGAAAAGGCATAAGTACTGCTCTCCTTCACAAGCACATCCCTCTCCCTCATTCTTCTATCCCTATCTGTGACCTCCCACCCACCTCCCCTAGAGTTGAGAAGGTGTGTGTGTGTGTGTGTGTGTGTGTGTGTGTGTGTGTGTGTGTGTTTGAGACAGGGACTCTCTGTAGCTCCAGCTGGCCTGAAAGTCATTAAGCAGACCAGGCTGGCCTTGAACTCACAGAGATCTCCTTGCCTCTGCATCTAGAGTGCTGGGATTATTATTATTATTATTATTATTATTATTATTATTTGGTCTTTTCAAGACAGGGTCTCCCTGTAGCCCCAGCTGGCCTGGAACTCACTCTGTAGACCAGGCTGGCCTTGAACTCACAGAGATCTGCCTGCCTCTGCCTCCCAAGTGCTAGGATTAAAGGCGAGCACCACCATGTTGAGTTGAGAAAGTTTGTAAACAAAGCTCCCTCGTCTCCATTCCTTGGCCACTGGAAGAGCCTTTCTTTCCACTGGCTCTCAGAGGCTCTCTTTTCCAGGAATTTCCAGCTGTTTAGTAACAACTCTGTAGTAAGGACTGGTGTATTTAGTAAAGTAGGGCAAATTGCCACCTGCTTCTAATTGAGAAGTTTCCCTCCCTCCCTCCCTCTCTCCCTCCCTCCCTCCCTCCCTCCCTCTCTCCCTCTCTGCCTCCTTTCTTCTCTCCCTCTTCTTTCCTTTTTTGGGGGCATGTGTATGTGTGCATGCCCGTGCATGTGTGTGTGTGTGTGTGTGCGTGTGTGTGTGTGTGTGTGCGTGTGTGTGTGTGTGTGTGTGTGTGTGTGTATGTGTGTGTGTGTATGTGTGTGTGTGTGTAGGTCTGAGGCTGACATCAGGAATCTTCCTTTACTGTTCTTCCTCATTCGTTGATGCAGAGTCTGTGAACTGAACCCAGAGCTCTCCAACAAGGCTAGTAGTGTAGCCAGCCAGCTTGCTCTGGGAATCCTCAGTCTCTGTAGTCCAAGTGCTGGAATTACAGGCAGGCCATGGCCCACCTGATATTATGGGGGGCACTGAGGAGCCAAGCTCCAGTCCTCAGCTCCAGCTTGCATGCCGAGTGCTTCACCCACGGGGCCATCTCCCTAGCCATTTCTTTTTCTTTTTTTAATCTTTTCTTTTTGAGACAGGGTCTGTGATACTGTAACAAACTGCCACAAAAAAACTGGCTTAAAATAACAGAAATTTACTTTCAATTCTGGAGGCAGAGGTCTGAGATCAAGTGTGGGCAGAGCTGCCTCCCTTTGAAGGACCAAACCAAGAATTCCCTGTTCCTTCCCAGCTCTCAGCAGTGGGCAGCAGGCCTGGCTTCCCTTCATTGTTCTATCAGCTCCATCTGCCTTCCTTGCCGGTCTGTCTTCACATGGCTTCATAGAAGAACATCAGTAGTGCTCTCAAAAAGATCACATTAAATTTTGGAATACAAATAGTAAGTAGAAAAAATATGTACAATTCATTTTTTTGAGAAAGGGTCTCACTATGTACACCAGGATAGTTTCAAACTTACTGAAGTCTGCCTGCCTCTGCCTCCTAAGTGCTAGAATTAAAGATTTTTTTTTTTGTCTTTTCGAGACAGGGTTTCCCTGTAGCCCCAGCTGTCCTGGAACTCACTTTGTACACTAGGCTGGCCTTGAACTCACAGAGAACTGCCTGTCTCTGCCTCCCAAGTGCTGGGAGTAAAGGCATGCGCCACCCTGCCCAGCCTGGAATTAAAGTTGTATGCCACCATGCCCAGCTACAATTTTCATATATGAAAAAAATATGCAAAAATTGTATCAAGCTTCCAGGCACGGTGGCTCATGCCTTTAATCCCAGCACTGTGGAGGCAGAGGATTGTGGATCTCTGTGAGTTCAAGGCCAAGGCCAGCCTGATCCACATAATGAGCTCCAGGCCAGCTGGGACTAAAGGGAGACCCTATCTCAAAAAGATACATACAACCTTAACAGGTTCTAGAACTAAGCTACCATTTATTTTCTCTCTCTTTTTTTTTTTTTATCTTTTCGAGACAGGGTCTCCCTGTAGCCCCAGCTGTCCTGGAATTCGCTCTGTAGACCAGGCTGGCCTTGAACTCATAAAGATCCACCTGCCTCTGCCTCCCAAGTGCTAGGATTAAAGGCATGTGCCACCACGCCCAGCCCATTTATTTTCCCAGAGTTAGGAATTTTTGATATATGGATGGAGGGTATGTATGCATATTTTAGAGTAATATAAGATCAAAAGAATGAGGAAAAAACTAGTTTGTTATGACATTATGTCTAACCACAGTATTTATTTTATGGGAGTGCTTCTTAGTATTTCTTATACAAGGCTGCTTGAGCTTTTGTCCAAGCCTTTTCTAAAATATTACACAGTAGTTAAAAGTATCAGTATTAGCCTTTCTGGATGCTTAATGACCATACTTAAGGCCCATACCAATTTGGTCAGGGGGTCTTAAGGGATAACTTGTTCCTTGCCCTCAGAGGTTGACTAAGTCCCAGGGGGACTATGCATGGGGGCATCTCTTGAAATGTCCTGCAAATGTGAGTCACCAGTCTTCCTGTGCAGGAAGGTCTTGGAGATCCACTAATGGGACTTCAGCCAGTGTCCAGTCTATAAGTAGGAAAGTCTGCTCATGCTTCAAAAAGGGAAGCCTTGTCTAACAAGACCTGACTTTGTCCTCAAGTGGATGGAACTGGTAAATGAAAAGCCAAAAGGAGCCAGGGGCTCCCTCCCCCCACTGCCCCCCCCCCCAAAAACCCCCCAAAAACCAAAACACCAACAACCTGAGTGACCCTTGCAGACCAGATCCTTAACTGACCTTGAGAAAACAAAAACCTTGGTTAATCTGGGCTGTGTGGCCTTAAACATCCAAAAGGAAAGTATAACCAGAAATAAATAAATAGTAAGGCCAGAGAAATTGTACTTCAGGTATAAAACTTGAGATCTTAGTAAAAAGACAAAAAGCAAAAAAAAAAAAAAAGCACAGTTGTTTTGCCTGTCTTACTGGCAAGTGCAGCTACCCTGTGCCTGCCACTGCTTTTGCCATCCTTCGAAGACGTGAGAAGACACAGCTTTTCAACCTTTCAATATGGACTGAAGACGCATATCTCTCTGAGAATCCTCCAAACCTTCACTGCCAGATGGGGACTGCCGAGACATCCAACTTGTGGACTGAGCTACTACTGGAGTTTCAGCCTCTTCAGAGTATAGACTGCCATTATTGGACTACCCAGGCTGCATCACGGAGACCAGTACAGGAAGATCAAGACAGAAGGCGGTGCTTACTGGACCTCATTTGGTGACCATAGGAAAACCCCAGTGTGGAACACAAGGCCAGAACTGATGGTGGTTTGGGCTTGCCAAGGAGGAGCCTTCAAACATGCCATCTTTCAGCCTAATAAAGAAAAAACATCATAAGTAAGCTGAAGATGCTAAAACCTATGATATATATGGCATGCATATATGCATATTTGGAGTGATGCATTGGAAGGAATAATAAAATGACAAGAAGTCTGGGTCAAAGAACTGACTGAAATGGTGAAGTCCTGTTCAAAACAGTAAACTTCTGCATCAAGAATTTTGAGAGAGACTGAGAAAAAGATGAAAAACATGTTTGGCAGAATGTATGAGCTCTGGTGGGGTGGGGGGGCAGGGACGGGGCACGGGTCTAGATTTGATTTGAAATTTTGTATGAAATGCACAAAGCTTCAATAAAAATTGGCTTTGAAAAAAAAAGACACACACAAAAACTTGTATCAAGCTACATTGAAAAACAACTAACTAGAATGACAGAATTAGTTTGCATTTCTCCAAAATGGGTCTAATTAGTCAAAACAATACCAGTAACAATCTCATCATGAAATCCAGGACGTAGGGTGGGGATGTGGTTCAGTTGATATAGTGTTTGTCTAACATGCACACAGCCCTGGGCTCCACTCCAGCACCACATGAGCAGGGCATAGTGGGACATGCCTGTAGTCCCAGTACTCAGGAGGCAGGAGGAAGCTGGAACCAGGAAGATTTGAAGTTCAAGGTCATTTTTGACACTGTGGTCAATTTCCAGGCNAAAAAAAAAAAAAAAAAAAAAAAAAAAAAAAAGAAAGAAAATAAAGGATTGCTGGGCACGATGGCACATGTCTTTAGTCCCAACACTCAGGAGGCAGAAGCAGGTGGATCTCTGTGAGTTCAAGGCCATCATGGTCTACAGAGCAAGTTCCAGGACAGCTGGGGCTACAGGGAGACCCTGTCTCAAAAAGATCAACAAAAGAAAAAAAAGAAAAAAAGAAAGTGTATTTTCCCTTTGCTTCTGGTGAAGAGAAACACTTCTGACTTTCATGTGCTGATTTTGCTTCCTAAAACCTTGAAACACTGGGAACTTATTAACACTGGAAACTGAGATTTTGGGTCTATGATGCTTCAGACACTGTGATTGGCATACCAGACACTGACTGGTTGTGGTGGCTTTAAAGCCATGTTCTCACATAGGTCTTTACTGTTCCTTTCTTCCCGTCTGCGGGAGTGTGTACTGGGCCAGTCTCTGGCAGTCACCTCTAATGCTGGGCTGAGGGAGCTGTAGCTTCCACGTGGGCTTCTCTGGGTCTCTTGGGTCAGTCCCTGGGAGAAGCTGGCAGCTGCCTGAGGAGAGCTCTCTAAGGAGAGCTCTGTGAACAACCGTTCAAAACTTGCACTCTGGTAGGGGAGAAGAGGAGCCTAGTGGCACCCACAGTCTGTAGAAATCTTCAAAGGCCCCAGCAGAGAAAGTACCATCTCCCAGTTGGGCACACTTCTCCTGGTCTCGATTTCCCTGCATCCCTAGTTCCTGCCTTGGGGAGATATTATCTCCTAACTCATAACTCCCTTCAGGGGTTAAGAACCACAGGTTTTACTGGCCTGGCTTGCTGTACCTCCAGTCTGCTCCCAGTGTACACATGGCCACAGCTGATGGTCTGGGGAAACTGCTTTATCTACTAATTTCTGTGCTGTCCTTCCCCTACCCACTCAAGTCAGTGTTGCCCACACTGGGGGAAGCCACAGTTTGTTAGGAAGGTGACACTGTACCCTGGTCTTTGAGCACATTCATGTGATGTCCTTCAAGCTCCAGTTTGGCTGGAGTTCACCCCATCCCGTCCTCCTCCTCATCCACATGGCACTCCTGTGGAGCATCTGCTGCCCAGCTCCCCTTCTCTCCTCTCCTCTCCCCATCCCCATCCTCCTCCTCATCCAAATGGCACTCCTGTGGAGCGTCTGCTGCCCAGGTCCCCTTCTCTCCTCTCCTCAGCTCAGCCACTCACCACTGCGTTCCTTCTGCCCATTGCAGACTTTGGCTTATGGCTTCCAACCACTCCCTTCACCCCAAGTCCTGCTATCACCCCGGTGAATTCCATGCTTCCATGGTCATCAGTTCATCTGGCCTCTTCTTAGTGTAGGAGCTTTTCCATCCCTCTGGGCTGCTCACTCTGTGACCCAGGGTTTGTGATGCTCACAAGCCTGCCCTGGCTTCACCATCATTGGGCTAGCTCCTCTGCCCACACCCTCGTCATCCCAAGTGAGGCCCACTACAGTCACCACCAGGTTTTTTTTGCCTTTCTTTTTTTAAATGTTTTTTTTTGTTGTTGTTGTTAATTTTATTTATTTCCGTATGTGTATGAATGTACTGTCTGCATGCAGGTTTGTGCACCCGCGTCGTGCAATGCCGCGGAGGTCAGAAGAGGGTGTCGGATTCCCCTGGAACTGGAGTTCTCCTGGAATTGGAGTTTCAGACGGTTCTCAGCCGCCATGTGGGTGCTGGGGATCGAACCCGGGTCCTCTGTAAGAGCAGTCGGCGCTCTTAACCGCTAGGCCATCTCTCCAGCCCTTTTTTGCCTTTCTGAGCCCCTCTGTGAACCTCAGCAGCTATTTTTCCTGGCTCATCTCCTCACAGATCTGAAGTACACTGCTCAGTGTTGCAAGAATGCTCCGTCCCTACCCCTTGCTTTTGTTCTTTTCTGTTTTTCTTTCTAGCAAATGGCATCTCTGATGAACACAGCTGTCCCATCATATGTCTCTCTAGCAGTGGCCCGGGCAGTCTGGTCTCATTGGGCAGAGCTGATGGAGAAATCTGCTTTGAAGAGACAAAGAATATGGGTGAGTTTGGGAATGACAGAATGGAGGAGTTTGTGAACCATGGATTCATTTGAAAAGAGGATGGAATGGGGACCACATGGGGTTCCGGTCAAGTCTCACACATGTGGGGCAGTGACTGAAACAAACCCTGGCTGGCTCCAGTAGGTTTACCTGACCACTGTGAGAATGGGATGACAAACCCCACGGATCTCTGGAAGATGGCTGACAACACCTGCTTCAGCCTTTTCTGCTCTCTCCATAGACACCCAGGGCCTCTGCTTGAACTTGGGGTTCATGCTGCCTGATTAGAGAGTAAAGGGAATAGGTGGGAAGCAATCTACCTGGCATGGCCCCAGGCAGGGGAAGAGATCTCCTCACAGATAGCACACAAGGCTCAGATAGAAGGTAGGACAAGTGGAGAGATGACCTAGCGGTTAAGAGCGCCGATTGCTCTTGCAGAGGACCTGGGTTCGATCCCCAGCACCCACATGGCGGCTGAGAACCGTCTTTAGCTCCAGTTCCAGGGGAATTCGACGCCCTCTTCTGACCTCCGCAGCATTGCACGACACGGGTGCACAAACCTTAATAAATAAAAATTTTTTTAAAAATGGAAGGACAGCCCTTCCTGCAAAACCAGGGAATGAGGAGACCATCTGCATGGCATCTGCATGGGCATCTGCTTGGGCACCTTAGAGCATGTTGTGCTGTCCTGGCACACAATCTCATCTCAGAGCACAGCAAATTTTCTTCATTGGAAGGGGTCTAACCTTGTCAAAGAGGTTGACCACCAACCACCACCTTGAATGCTAATGGTCTCAGTGCCAGATGGGAATGCTCTTTGGAGGGTGTCAGTTTGGAGTGTGGCTTGACTATGACAAGTGTAACTTTCCTTCACAGCTCATAGGCTCTAGAACTATTCATGTGGTCTTACTAACCCCTGCTCTGTGCAGAGAAGGTAGTGCACTGATGAATATGTGAGCAGCCCTAATGACGACAGCACTCCTCCTCAGGAAATCTACAGTTCTAGAAGAACTCGAGATAAACTAGTGCCAGCCTAAGAGAACAGGAGACAGGAAGCAGGACAAGAGGACAGGGAGCAGGACAAGGGGACAGGGAGCAGGACAAGGGGACAGGGAGCAGGACAGGGGACAGGGAGCAGGACAAGGGGACAGGGAGCAGGACAAGGGGACAGGGAGCAGGACAAGGGGACAGGGAGCAGGACAAGGGGACAGGGAGCAGGACAAGGGGACAGGGAGCAGGACAAGGGGACAGGGAGGAGGACAAGGGGACAGGGAGCAGGACAAGGGGACAGGGAGCAGGACAAGGGGACAGGGAGCAGGACAAGGGGACAGGGAGCAGGACAAGGGGACAGGGAGCAGGACAAGGGGACAGGGAGGAGGACAAGGGGACAGGGAGCAGGACAAGGGGACAGGGAGCAGGACAAGGGGACAGGGAGCAGGACAAGGGGACAGGGAGCAGGACAAGGGGACAGGGAGCAGGACAAGGGGACAGGGAGGAGGACAAGGGGACAGGGAGCAGGACAAGGGGACAGGGAGCAGGACAAGGGGACAGGGAGCAGGACAAGGGGACAGGGAGCAGGACAAGGGGACAGGGAGCAGGACAAGGGGACAGGGAGGAGGACAAGGGGACAGGGAGCAGGACAAGGGGACAGGGAGCAGGACAAGGGGACAGGGAGCAGGACAAGGGGACAGGGAGCAGGACAAGGGGACAGGGAGCAGGACAAGGGGACAGGGAGGAGGACAAGGGGACAGGGAGCAGGACAAGGGGACAGGGAGCAGGACAAGGGGACAGGGAGCAGGACAAGGGGACAGGGAGCAGGACAAGGGGACAGGGAGCAGGACAAGGGGACAGGGAGGAGGACAAGGGGACAGGGAGCAGGACAAGGGGACAGGGAGCAGGACAAGGGGACAGGGAGCAGGACAAGGGGACAGGGAGCAGGACAAGGGGACAGGGAGCAGGACAAGGGGACAGGGAGGAGGACAAGGGGACAGGGAGCAGGACAAGGGGACAGGGAGCAGGACAAGGGGACAGGGAGCAGGACAAGGGGACAGGGAGCAGGACAAGGGGACAGGGAGCAGGACAAGGGGACAGGGAGAAGGACAAGGGGACAGGGAGCAGGACAAGGGGACAGGGAGCAGGACAAGGGGACAGGGAGCAGGACAAGGGGACAGGGAGCAGGACAAGGGGACAGGGAGCAGGACAAGGGGACAGGGAGGAGGACAAGGGGACAGGGAGCAGGACAAGGGGACAGGGAGCAGGACAAGGGGACAGGGAGCAGGACAAGGGGACAGGGAGCAGGACAAGGGGACAGGGAGCAGGACAAGGGGACAGGGAGGAGGACAAGGGGACAGGGAGCAGGACAAGGGGACAGGGAGCAGGACAAGGGGACAGGGAGCAGGACAAGGGGACAGGGAGCAGGACAAGGGGACAGGGAGCAGGACAAGGGGACAGGGAGGAGGACAAGGGGACAGGGAGCAGGACAAGGGGACAGGGAGCAGGACAAGGGGACAGGGAGCAGGACAAGGGGACAGGGAGCAGGACAAGGGGACAGGGAGCAGGACAAGGGGACAGGGAGGAGGACAAGGGGACAGGGAGCAGGACAAGGGGACAGGGAGCAGGACAAGGGGACAGGGAGCAGGACAAGGGGACAGGGAGCAGGACAAGGGGACAGGGAGCAGGACAAGGGGACAGGGAGGAGGACAAGGGGACAGGGAGCAGGACAAGGGGACAGGGAGCAGGACAAGGGGACAGGGAGCAGGACAAGGGGACAGGGAGCAGGACAAGGGGACAGGGAGCAGGACAAGGGGACAGGGAGGAGGACAAGGGGACAGGGAGCAGGACAAGGGGACAGGGAGCAGGACAAGGGGACAGGGAGCAGGACAAGGGGACAGGGAGCAGGACAAGGGGACAGGGAGCAGGACAAGGGGACAGGGAGGAGGACAAGGGGACAGGGAGCAGGACAAGGGGACAGGGAGCAGGACAAGGGGACAGGGAGCAGGACAAGGGGACAGGGAGCAGGACAAGGGGACAGGGAGCAGGACAAGGGGACAGGGAGGAGGACAAGGGGACAGGGAGCAGGACAAGGGGACAGGGAGCAGGACAAGGGGACAGGGAGCAGGACAAGGGGACAGGGAGCAGGACAAGGGGACAGGGAGCAGGACAAGGGGACAGGGAGGAGGACAAGGGGACAGGGAGCAGGACAAGGGGACAGGGAGCAGGACAAGGGGACAGGGAGCAGGACAAGGGGACAGGGAGCAGGACAAGGGGACAGGGAGCAGGACAAGGGGACAGGGAGCAGGACAAGGGGACAGGGAGCAGGACAAGGGGACAGGGAGCAGGACAAGGGGACAGGGAGCAGGACAAGGGGACAGGGAGCAGGACAAGGGGACAGGGAGCAGGACAAGGGGACAGGGAGCAGGACAAAGGGACAGGGAGCAGGACAAGGGGACAGGGAGCAGGACAAGGGGACAGGGAGCAGGACAAGAGGACAGGGAGCAGGACAAGGGGACAGGGAGCAGAACAAGGGGACAGGGAGCAGGACGGGGACAGGGAGCAGGACAAGGGGACAGGGAGCAGGACAAGGGGACAGGGAGCAGGACAGGGGACAGGGAGCAGGACAAGGGACAGGGAGCAGGACGGGGACGGCATCCCCTATCTGCCCGTCCTGCACTGTGTTATCTTCAGCAGGGTCAAGCTCTTCAGGGTGGATTTTCCTGGACCCCAACATTTGCTGATACTTCCCACACCCCAGTGTTTTTCCATGGGCTATGGGTCCTTCTATGATGTCCCCCCAAATTAAACTTGCTTTCTTCTCTGCTGGTGCAACCTCAGATCCTGAAGCTTTATGGCCCTTCCACTTTTCATCAGACTGATTCCAACCAAATGTAGGACCAAGAAGTTTGTAACATTCACAATGTTACCTCCTTCCTCATCACAGCTTCTGGCTCATGTACTGTCACTCTCAGAGTCTCTTTGCTGTCCTCTCAGGGTAGGTAACACTTCTGTGCTCACATTGTCTTCTGTAATGCAGCTTGATGAGAACTCTTCCTAACACCTACAACACGGTGTTATGGAACAGATCAGCCTCGGCTTCAGATGGTGTCTGCAGTCTCAGGAACCTGCCCCGACCCCAATAAGCCTGTCTACACAGCTGCCCATGACCCAACCTCTGGAGCGAGGGAAGGGACAGAAGACCTGGGGCTCATGAGGGACTAAGGGAATCTCTAGTAAAAAATTAGGGATTCCTGGCACCCATAAGGCTACTAACAATTGTCTTTAACTCCAGGTCCAGGGGATCTGATGTATTCTTGATCTTTACAGGCATTGCATGACACGGGTGCACTTACATACATGCAGGCAATACACTCATACCCATAAAATAGATTCAATTGATCCTCCAATTTCTAGCAGATGAGGATGGATGTCAGGAATTGGGGTAAATGAGAATTGGAGATGTACTGCAATGGACTATAATAATACAGAAATGAAACTAGGGAGTTACTGGGGAGACCTCAAAATCCTTTTCAAATTTTTGTGTAAAAACCACTATTATAATGGCTACTGTTCAAGAGGAAGAAAAACCCGGAGCTCCTGCTCAGTAGGAGAGTTGAGGCTCCATCTCCAACATCATGAATGGAGGAAAAAATCTTAGATGAAGAAATTTACAGAGGAAGACCTCCAAACCATGTTTTTAAAATTTAAAAAAGTTTTTATGTGTTTTACTTGCATGTATTTACATGTACTATGTATGTACAATGCCCCCAGAGGTCAGAAGAGGGCATAGGATCCCCTGGAACTGGAGTTACAACTGGAGTTGTTAGCTGCTATGTGGGTGTTGGGAACCAAACCAAGGTCCTCTGAAAGAGCAGCCAGTGCTCTTAATCACAGAGATCCAAACCATGCTTTTAGATTGAGGTGGGAGGACGAGGACATTTAGTGGCTGGGCGTGGTGGCACACACCTTTAATCCTAGCACTCAGGAAGCAGAGGCAGGCGGATCTCTGTGAGTTCAAGGCCAGCCTGGTCTACAGAGTGAGTTCCAGGACAGCTGGGGCTATAGGGAGACCCTGTCTCAAACATACACACACATACACACACACACACACACACACACACACACACACACACACACAAAGTGCACTAGCATTTTTTTTTAAGTGACGGAACCCTTGGCCAGGTGTAGCCATGCGCCTTTAATCCCAGGGCTCAGGAGGCAGAGGCAGGTGGATCTCCGTGAGTTCAAGCCAGCCCCTGGTCTAGAGTGAGTTCCAGGCCAGCTGGGGCTACAAGGAGACCCTATGTAGCCCCAGCTGTCCTGGAACTCACTTTGTAGACCAGGCTGGCTTTGAACTCACAAAGATCCGCCTGCCTCTGCCTCCCAAGTGCTAGGATTAAAGGCATGCGCCACTACGCCCGGCTAGGAGACCCTATCTTTAAAAAGCCCCCCCCCAAAAAAAAAAGTTGGAAGCTTAAAAGCCAGCTTTACTGCATTGAGGCTTGATCCTAGCACTGTGGGTGGGGTGGGGCGGCTGAGGCAGGAAGATCTAGAGTTTGAGGCCAGCCTGAGAGAGCCTATCTAAACACCAAACAAAATAATGGTGGGGAGAGCCATTATGGTCAAACGTGCACACTGGTAAGGTCCCACAATTAAATGGTAGGTAAATCATTTCCTAGGAGGAGAGAACCAGGGGAAAAAGAGGACTTTTCTATCTTAAATGGTATCAATTATGGATTATTTATTCTAAAACAATTTTTGTAATCTAGTTAACAGTACTGACCATTGTTAAGTTTTATCAATGTACTAATAGTTTTGCTTGCTTCCTGGTTCATAATTCTACTCCCCTGCCCCAACTCTCACAGCAAGCATGCCTGCTTTCTTTTAAAGGGTCTCCCTTTAGCCTCAGCTGGCCTGGAACTCACTTTGTAAACCAGGCTGGCCTTTCAGAGATCCACCTGTCTCTGCTTCCTGAGTGTGCCACCATGCTGGCTTGCCTGTTCTCTTGTATTTCGGGTCTGGCATGCCTCCCATTCTCCGACCTTGAAGCTGTTCTCATCCTCCAAGGCCAAGCTTATCAGTCACTTGTTCTGGGAAGCCTTCCTGCATCCTCACCATCACTGTCTCAGATAATTGTTATCAGTACTAGAGCTGCTCAGTAGGTTCCTCAAGACACAACTTGTATGGAAACTACCATTTCTTTAGGGATCAACAACCATTGGGCAGGAGAAGCTGGGCTGAGGCACAGTCCCTTGGGCTTAAAACAAGGAGTTTTAAGGCTGAAATGTCTTTAAAACAGTCCCCTTGGATTTGAGCCACCCAAGAAATGAGGGTGTGACTGGGCAGAGTGGTTGTTCAGTAGAGGGTCAACCCCAGCAGGTGGGGAGATGCAGTCCTTACTTTCTAATGGAACTGGTGTCTGACCACATCCATTTACTAGGTGTCTTCCTGCTGCCCTATTTCTATCTCAGTGAAGGACTAGTTTAGAACCAAAGGCTCCTGGCTCCCAGGGGGGCAGGGGCCAGAACTACAGACTTGTGAAAAGTTCCTTCCCATACTAAGAACCAAAGCTCTCCTTTCCTCACCCGAGTCCCACAGAGCTAAGCTCCCCGTCACCAGCTTACCCAGAGCCCTCCAAACTGTAAGACGCTCATCTCCACCTAACTACAGGACAGCCAAAGGAAAGACTTCATTCTTAACATTTCTTAGTAACTTTCTAGGTTCTTTTTTCAAGCAAATGAGTACTTTTATTAACATGTAAGATTTTTTTTTTTCCAAACATGGTAGGGGTTTTGACCTCAGATACTTATCAGGTCCTGCTACTCAAATAAACATAGCTCGACCACATATGAACCTTGAAGATGCCTCTTCCTTGCGCAGTTTGCAGTTTAGGGTCCATTGCAGACAGTTCCATACTTTCCTCCTCAGCCCATCGAGGGCCTTTGCAATTATCTTCCCAGACTCCCCCTCAAATACATGGGGGTTTTCCACCAACTTGTACAGAACAAGACTCATCTCCCAGCCTAGGTTCCGTGCCATCTAGAGTTCGGTAGTCCACACAAACTCACCAGGCAGGTTACAATAGTGTACCACATAAAATTTAAAGTTTGCACAAAATACATCTCTCCTCCTTTGGTGTCTCACAGAAATTAAAAGTCTCCCAATAGAAATGATTTCATCTTCCAACCCTCCTCCCGGTCCACCAGTCCTAGCCAAACAGGGCCCATCTGCAGTCCCAGGTGGAGTCTGGTCCCCTCTTCAGCAGCTGCTGAATCCCCACAGCTGCTCCAGCACCTCCAGAGCCGGTGAACTCCAACTCCTAGTCACGCGCGCGTGTGTCCCACACCGACTCAAAGTTCCAGGGAGCTATCAGTTCACACGAGAAAGAGCAAAGCACCTCAAAATTCAGAAACAACCAAAGCCCAGGAACAAATGGAATTTGCCTGCTGCAAGAGCTTACAATCTAGGCCCTAATTCCTGTACGCGAGAGCATTTTCCAAATAAAAGTTACTTCCCCAAACAAAACGGGAAAAAAAAAAAAGAAACAAAAAAACCAACATTTAACAATCAAGCTTATATTGAGGTCGTCCACCGCAGACCATAGCAGAAACGTAGTGTAAGTGGGAACAGAGCGTAAGACAGGGAAAAAAAAGGGAAAACAAAAGGCTCTCTGGTTTCAGCTTCTCCAGGGTGTCAGCCATCACTCGACCAGAATCCGTCGGCTGGAAACCTACGACACAGGGAGACAGATCCATCACTGAGATTAATCCGCGGAGGAGGAAAACAAGCCACCCCAGCCCCTTCATGGACTCATTTCTTCTAGAACTTGGAATGTTACACGTAGACCATCAGCCGCCCCCCTTCGGCATGGACCGACTGACTGACTAAGGGGTGAAGTTTGTTCCTGAGATCAGTTCTGGGCTTCCGGTTCTACAATGTTCCTTGTCCATCAGGTGACAGCCATGCCAAGACTACCCCCGCTCCGCGTCCACCAGCTATGTCCCTACTGCAGACTATGGGGGCGGGGGGGAGAAGAGTTAGTTCCCGAGGCCACTTCCGGGCTTCTGGTTCCAGAATCCTCACGGCGACCCCCCACCCGAACTACAGGGTGGGGTTTGCTCCCGAGGCCACTTCTGGGCTTCCGGTTCTGGAGCGTACCTCGCCTCCGGCGCCCCCAACCCTCCCCCGATCCCGCACTCACCACAGCCGCTCACGATGACTCGCTCTTCTCTATCCGCCGCACCAGCTGGACTAGCATCTCAGCCATCTTCGCCATCTCCTGCGCCTTCTCTTCCGCCTTCTCCGCCCGGGGGCCGCGGGCCTCGGCGCCGGCGCCCTGCAGGTGGTTAAGCGCGCTCTCCTCCGACGCCTCCACCTGCGTCTTGATCTGGATCAGCATATTGTCCATCTCCCACAGCTTACCCCGGTTGCGCACGGGCGCGCGCCCGCGTTCGCGCGTCAGCGACGCGATGTCCTCGCGCATCTCGTGGATGACGGGCAGCAGAAACTGCTCGAAGTCCTCCTCGGGCTCCAGCACCTCTACCTCCTCGGGCTCCGCCAGCTCCACGGCGTCCAGGGGCCGCATGGCGGGGGCGTCGTCTGACTGCAAGACACCGAGGGCGCGAAAGTTCGCCCCGTCCAACTTTCCTCCCCAGCCGCCGCGAAGACGAGCGACTGGCGAGCAGACGGGCGGCAAACAAAATGGAGCCGCCGCCGTCAACCAGCGCTCGGCGACTTGCGACGCTTTTCGCGACACCGCCCGCCTTTCTTTACGACCGCTCTGCACGGCGCGGGTACGCGCGCGTCCACGAGGGGGCGGGGCGACGCCTGTCCTCGCACTGAAGCCAGTTTCTAGACTCTTGACTGGTGATGTGGTTTCCAAGTGGGGTGCTTGACTTCTAGAGGTTGCGGCCCTAGAGGGCTTCTCAGGGAGCTTGAACTTTATTGTGTCTTAATTTAACTTAAAGTATTTTTATTTAATGTGTATGAGTGTATTGTCTGCATGTATGTAAGAGCACTCTTGTTATTCAGTGCCAGCGGAGGCCAGAAGAGGGCGTCGGATCCCTTGGAAAGGGGTAATCCACTATTTGGGTGATAGGATTCAAACCTGGGTGTTCTGCAATAGCAGCCAATGCTCTTAACCACTGAGCCATCTCTCCAGTCCCCTAGAATGCAATTTCTTTTTTCTTTTTCTTTGTGTGTGTGTGTGTGTGTGTGTGTGTGTGTGTGTGTGTGTGTGTGTGTGATAGGGTCTCCCTGTAGCCCTAGCTGGCCTGGAACTCACTATGTAGATCGAGCTGGCCTTGAACTCACAGAGATCCACCTGCCTCTTCCTCCCAAGTGCTAGAATTAAAGGCGTGGGCCACCATGACTGGCTTCTTTTTTCCTGATTGACAGAAGTGCCTGAGTACCTTTTCATCAGGCAGCTCCCTACTCCCTGAAGGAAAACCTAATCATGAGGGTCATGAGGCCTGAACCGAGCAGAGCTCAACTGGTGTGGAAAGGCTGCTTTTACACCCAGGATTGGGGGCTCCGGTCGGCTTTATGCAGGTCTGTGTCCCTCACAGTCTAATCAGAATTTAGCACACATTACTGTGTGCTAAATTCTGACTACTCAGCATACAACCTTAATGAAAGATGCTGACTTCCTAGTCTACTGAGATGTTCTGAGACTGCACCATCTCAAGGAGTCAGCTTGGGTGCTTGGGTGGTTTTACAGTCATGAATCTTGAAAACACTGTAAATACCAAGCCCAGGGTTAACATACAGTGCAGGTCTTTAATAAGGCTTTTCTCACATTTTTTTCATTTTGGTGGCTTTTATAGAAATCCAACTTTTACGCCAGGTGTGGTGGTGCACGCTTTTAATCCTATCACGTGGGAGGCAGAGGCAGGTGGATCTCTGAATTCAAGGTCAGTCTGGTCAACAGAGCGAGTTCCGGGACAGCTGGGGTTGCAGGGAGACCCTGTCCCAAAAGACCATGCAGGGGACCCAGTTTCCACCAAAAAGACCACAAAAAAAAAAAAATAAGGAAGGAAAAGAAATACAACCAATTCTTCAGCAAGCTGAATAGCTGGCTGCCATACCTTTAAATCCCAAGCAACTGTGTTACAAAGGAAGCAAAGTGAACTGTGAGATATATTTTTTTTTTATTTTTTTTTTGGGTCTTTCGAGACAGGGTACTCCTGTAGTTCCCAGCTGTCCTGGAACTCCACCTGTAACCAGGCGGCCTCTGAACTCACAAAGATCGCTCACCTGCCTCTGCCTTGCTCCCAAGTAGCAATAGGACTAAAGACCGTGCGCACCAACGCACCACGGACCTGTGAGTTTTCAAGGCTAAGCCTGATACTACATAGAGTTATCCGAGGTTCAGCTAGGCGTAGCATAGTGAGCGAGAATTGTCGAGGAAGAAAACGTAAACTCACCACTCAGCTACAATAAAGAGTTCAAGCCCAGCTCTGGTTCTGTATATTGACGTTCTAGTCCAGCAGGTCATGTGATAGTTATAGCAAGAACACTGTAGACCAAAACCAAAAACAACAACAACAACAACAAACAAAACTAGGGCTGGAGAGACAGCTTCTAGACAGTTCAAGCAGCACCGCGCCTACTGTTGACGAGGATCCTGTTCTATTCCTAGCACCTATCATGGCAACGCATAACTGCAGTTCCAGGGACTCATAAATGCCTTTCTTTTTTTCTTTTACACATATAAAATTTATTTATTTCATTTTAAACAAATTCATATGGCCATCTTACTTGACCTCACCGGCAATCTGCACTGACACAGAAGTGCACTACTAAACATACATGCAGGCAACTAAAATTAAGTAAAAAACTAAAAATCCCACCCAAAAACCACCCCTTCCAGTACCCTCTCTTATTTTTGCCATCAGTGAGAGCCCAATGTACATTTTTTTTTAAATGAATAAGTGTAACATTGGCTCAAATAATGAAATTCCAAATTAGCAGATTGTAGTGACCAAAATGGCATGGTGAAAACTTTGGAGATCCATGCATGGTGGGAATGCAAAGGAAACTGTGCAAGCCACTGTTGCAAAAGACAAGCTCATACTGTACCACCCAGCAAACGAGTTGAATCCCGAAAATATATCTGCACAGAACCATTTAGACTCGATGCTAATATACAGCTTTATTTTGTTAACTGCCCCAAGACAGAAGCAACACACTTCAGTATCCAATGGGCACAGTCGGATATGTTCTTCGTGTTCCTAGAATATAACAGGCTAGTGGGCGATGGTGGCACTCACTCAATACCAACATTCAGATCGGCAGAGGCAGGCGGATCGCTGTGATTCTAAAGGCGCAGCCGGTTCTACAGGCAAGATTCCAGGCCAGCTGTGGTACAGGAAGCCCCGGGTCGCAAAAAAAAAAAAAAAAAAAAAACCGGGGGAGGGGAGAGCTACCAGCCATAGGATACCTTGGACATAAAGCAAACTGGGAGTGAAAAAAACCCAGATGTATAGGATGCGATGGAGGCAGAAGGAGCAGGCAGACAGGAGTTCGGGATGACATAGAAATACTAGTTGTAACATAGGTATATCAGCCATATAACTAACACGAAGTGACTATCCTAATGCATCATCCGTGTGACATGTATAGACATCAGTGCAATACGAAAACATCTAACCAAAAAACAAAGACACAAACCACACAAACAAATATCCAATATAAACAAGAAAATACTTGTATGATGCTATAATGAATGACAAGGGACCTAATGATCGTGTGGGACTATTGCATGATCCAGGGTATAGCTGACATGGACAGCAGCACATGTGTGCGAGAACCCTGCACTTTCTGTTCTTGCTCGGGAACCTGAAAGTCACTGTAGAAAACGACTGTTGATTTGCAAAGCATGATAGGACAGACAGGTTGGTGGAGATTGGGCTGAGTGGTGCAATTGCTTAGGTCCACAACATGGAGGACCTAGATCAGTTTTGTTGTAACTGAGGATTTTCTATTGTATCCCAAGCAGCTCCTTAAACTTTGATCTCCTGGCCTCAGCTTCTCAATAATGCTGAATATATTAGGCCTGGGACTCATACTGAGTGAGCCCACTTATGAAGTTTTTGACCGTAAGACTTCTAATCTTTTCATTTTCACCACAACTGTTCACATTATCTAATACATGACATTCCAATCCTTACCTGCAAGATCGCTGCTTAAGAGCAGAATTTTATACTGATTCGCAAATTCTCTCAAAATTTGGTCACGAATGTTCTACAGCGTTTTCTTTAATTTAATAAGGAATCACCCATTTTAGATTTTCACTTTTGCTGAACGTGTAAAGGATAAAGCATTCTCCAGTCCCCTAGGGAGCAGGGCTTCACACACCCTGGTGCTTGCTTACTCAACTAAATCTCTGCTTATCTTTCTCCTACTGGGTGGAAACACAGTCTCCAGCCTACCTTGAGGTTTCTGTGAATGGGTCACTTCTCTTTCCCTTAAAGCAAATTCTATTAGAAAAATTATCAAAGTTTGAACCAGAAAGATTGGTCAAGGTCATTGAGTGCTTGCTGCAACAAGCCTGCGCATCCTGATGTCCAAGTCCCAGGAATCCACATAAAAAGTCTTAATGTTGGTGGCCGAACACAAATTGCTATTACATCCCAGCTACATGTAGCAGAGGCAGAGACAGGAGCCACCAGATGACAATATGGGAGCGAAGTGTCTTCAGAAATCAGAGCAGATCCCTCTGGATCTGGAGAGCTTATCCAACATTGGAGTTGTTGGGCAGTGGTGTGCTACACACCTCTGCACTCATACGTACACCCTTGTATCCATAGTTAAAATTAAAAGTTAGAAATTTTAGCTGAGGCTGTGAGAGAAGGCACTAAGCCATTAAAGAACGCGAATGCATCTTGTCAGAGACCCACCCGGGTTCCCGATCCCCAGCACAACATGGCGGCTGAGTAACCGATACTTATTTTAACCTCCAGATTCCAGGTGAGAATCCGACACCCTCATTAACTGCACCTCTACCCAGGCATTGCACGACACGGGCGCAGAACTAATAGCAGACTGTAGCATT
Source organism: Rhizomys pruinosus (assembly GCA_009823505.1). Lineage (NCBI taxonomy): Eukaryota > Metazoa > Chordata > Mammalia > Rodentia > Spalacidae > Rhizomys > Rhizomys pruinosus. Next base: position 2,814,602 of record VZQC01012005.1, on the reverse strand, counting down.
CATAACACATACAAAAAATAAAAATCAAAACTTTAAAAAAAGTATTAAGCTTGAGCATCGTGGCACGACTTGCTTTTTTTTTTTTTTATTATGAGGCAGATCTCCCTGTTCTGGTCCTGGAAAACTACAAACTATGTATGAGGACCAAGGGTGGCCTTGAAGCTCACAGATCCACCTGCCTCTGGCCATCCTGAAGTGCTGGGATATAAGATAGCACCACCACCACGGTTTGAAGGATTCGGTTCTAGGCTGCTTATGGACCTGGTGTCCCGAAAGAGCAGATTGGTGCTCCCTTAACCGTGAGCCATCTCTCCAGCCGCATGCCTGTATAATCATAGCACTTTAGGGAGGACAGGCAGTGTGGACCTCTCAGATGAAGAGGGCCTAGCGCTGGCTAGTAGTGAGTGTCTTCGGGGCAGCTGGGAGAACGTACGAAGTGAGATGCCTCATCTCTTGTCCCCTCCCCAAACATTTAGGGGTGGGTGTAGTGTGAACAAACACAGATCGAAGCTAATATGTGGAGCGATTGAACTGGAGAGCAGAGAGTAATCAGAGGCAGGGGCAAAGCAAAGGCAGGTGCATTTTCAGCGTGAAACCAATTAGTAAGCGATTGTGTGGCGCGCGGAACATTGAACAACTTTTCGCCGCAGGGCATGGCAAACAAAAGAGAACAGTTTGTCCTGTATACAGATGAGCAAAGTCAGGCCATTCGGGGGAATGAATTGGAACTTCATTCCCTGGCTATCTGGCCCAACTCGACATAGGGAGTAGAGCCGAGGTTTCTATGCTTGATTGACCCTATGGGAGGATGAGTGGTGCTGATATGCACCTGATTTTAGGAGCACACAGCAGCTTTTAAATCGACTCCCAGAGTGCAGGCCCTGGATGCCTGGTGAGGCTTCCTGGGGGAGGCCACTGTCCTTGAGAGATGAAGCTCCAGGGCTGAGATGACTCAAGCTGCTCCAAGGGCTCGGAAGCAAGCTTTTAGCCTTGAATGAATCACGTGCATGACACCTAACCACTCCAACGTGAAAGGTAGTTTAGGGGCGCTCAGAGATCCCTTGGTGGGTACTTAAGGACTCAAGGCTCTTTTCTTGAGAGGTGCGCGTCCCAATCCTGGCTCTAGATTAGTCACTATCCCAGAGAGACACAGCGAGCTGTACTTTATGCTCCTGTCCCTGCTACGACCCAAATTGCGACGGACAGGCTTGAGGAAAACAGCCATCTGCTAAACTAGAGAAGCCTGCCACTCTCTAGTCCTGCCCCTGAGCATTGGTGGTGACACATCCTTCCCCTTTTCTTGTTTGCCCCTGTCCCAGCCTCCGCTTCTCCATGCTTTCTGGGGCGATTTGCAAGATCTTAAGGGATCCAAAGGCCCACAGCTAGTATTACAATGGTTGGGGATGACTGGGAGCGCTAATCACTTGGGCTCTCCCGGACACAAGGTCTGTCCTAATGCCGAACTAGAGGAGCACACGGCAGGCTGGAGCCACAGCTCCGTGCTGAGTTCACGGGGCTAGCCGGCCACTAACTGGTGAGCCTTCATCTTCCAAGGCCGCTGGGGCCCACCTCCGGGAAGACACCTCCTAGGCTGTCTGCAAAAAGACCCAAAACAACAACAAACAACAAGCAACCAACTAACCGACCACCCTCGCACGCTCGCGCACGCGTGGGGGGCTAAAAAATGTGTTGTGCAAGCGTTTTATCTCCACTGAGTTGGAGCAGGGCCAAGCCAGCATTGACCGAGCATCGTTCGTAGATGGTCCGAGGTATAGAGGGATTATAGTTATCTTAGATATCCCTATTAGTGAAATCATGGGCTAGATTTGAGGATCCCGACGCCTCCACGCCACACCGAGCAACCCAAGCCACAATCGCCCAGGTGGCTTCTTTGTATCCTGCCCAAAGGCGCTGCCTCCCTGGCCGCCGGACTTTCCGTACCCTCTGGCCCAGCTCCCGTGTCCCGCCCTCAAGGACCCAGACCCGGGAAAATCCCGGCTCCCGAGCTACTTGTCCAGGTGGCTTCTGGGTACCTGCCCAAAGGCGCAGACCCGCACCGGCGCCGGATCTCTCCGGACCCGAATTCTGTTTCTTAGAGCTGATGAAATATTATCTTTGCGGGGGAAGGGGTCTTCTAGACACTTACAATATATTACCCAGAGTTGCCTTCTGTTACAAATGGAAATTTTGAAACATCTGGTGAGAGGGGGGGCGCGGGGGCGGGGCGCNAAAAAAAAAGGAAAGGAAAAGAAATCTAACCAACTTTTAGCCAGCTGTGCTGGTGCATACCTTTAATCCCAGCACTGTGTACAAGGAGGCAAGTGAACCTGTGAGTATTCTTTTTTTTTTTTTTTTTTTTGGTCTTTTCGAGACAGGGTCTCCCTGTAGTCCCAGCTGTCCTGGAACTCACTCTGTAGACCAGGCTGGCCTTGAACTCACAAAGATCCACCTGCCTCTGCCTCTGCCTCCCAAGTGCTAGGATTAAAGGCGTGCGCCACCACGCCCGGGAACCTGTGAGTTTTAAGGCTAGCCTGGTCTACATAGAAGTTTCCAGGTCAGCTAGGGTACATAGTGAGAGAATTGTCTGGAAAAAAAGTTAAAGGTCACCCTCAGCTACATAAAGAGTTCAAGCCCAGCCTGGTCTGTATATTGAGTTCTAGTCCAGCCAGGTATGTATAGCAAGACCTGTGTCCAAAACCAAAACAACAACAACAACAACAAAAAACTAGGGCTGGAGAGACAGCTCTAGCAGTTAAGAGCACTGACTACTGTTGCAGAGGATCCTGGTTCTATTCCTAGCACCTACATGGCAACTGCATAACTGCAGTTCCAGGGGATCATATGCCTTCTTTTTTTTTTTCACATAAATTTATTTATTTATTTTTAACAAATTCATATGCCTTCTTTTGACCTCCACCGGCATTGCATGACACAGGTGCACTTACATACATGCAGGCAACTAAAAATAAGTAAAACTAAAATCACCCAAACCACCCCCTTCTCCTACCCCTTAGTTTTTTTGACATCAGTGGAAGCAATGTAATTTTTTTTAAATGAATAAGTGTAAATTGCTCAAATAATGAAATTCCATTAGCATTGTAGTGCAAAATGCTGGTGAACTTGGGATCCATGATGGTGGGAATGCAAGGCTGTGCAGCCATGTTGCAAAGACAGCTCTTACTGTACCACCCAGCAAACGAGTTGATCCCGTATATCTGCACAGAACCATTTAGATGATGCTTATACCAGCTTTATTTGTTAACTGCCCAAAGACAGAAGCAAACAGCCTTCAGTATGCCAATGGACAGTGAGATATTCTTCTGTCCTAAGAAAAACAGGCTTTGTGGGCGTGGTGGCACTCACCTTTAATACCAACATTCTAGAGGCAGAGGCAGGCGGATCGCTGTGAGTTCAAGGCCAGCCTGGTCTACAAGGCAAGTTCCAGGCCAGCTGTGGCTACAGGGAGACCCTGTCGCAAAAAAAGAGCTACCAAGCCATGGATGACCTTTTGGAAAAGGCAAACTGGGGAGAAAACCAGGTGTTGGGTTGATGGAGGAGGGAGGAGCAGGCAGACGATGGAGGCTTTTCAGGGCAGTGACACTGCTCTGTGTGACATGGTATATACATGCCATCATACACATCTTAACCCACAGAATGCCCAGAATCCTAACAAACAAATACTCCAGGTGATAATCATGTGTGCTATAGGGATGTGCAAGGTGTGTGTGGGACTTTGCATGTCCAGGGATGCTGATGGACAGGCAGCACATGTGTGGGAACCCTGCACTTTCTGTTCTTGCTGGGAACCTGAAAGTCCTGTGAAAAAGATGTTGATTTGAAAGGATGTAGGACAGGACAGGTTGGGGGAGATGGCTGAGTGGGTCAATGCTTGGTCCCAAACATGAGGACCTGAGTTCAGTTTTTTGTTGTCTGAGAGTTTTCTATGTATCCCAAGCTGTCCTTAAACTTGGGATCCTCCTGCCTCAGCTTCTCAAATGCTGATTATTATAGGCCTGGGCTACCATACTGAGTGGCCATTATGATGTTTTGATCCCTAAAGTTTTAGATCTTTTCATTTTCAACCACTTGAAAGCTGTTCCATTATTCTATTACTGACTTCCAACTTACCTGCAGTCTGCTTAGAGAGAATTTTATATGATGCAAATTCTCTCAAATTTGTCAAAATTTGTCTAACAGCCTGGATAATTTTAGTGCACTTTTGTGTCTGTAAAGGATAAGCATTCTCCAGTCCCCTGGGAGCAGGGCTTCACACACCCCTGTAGTCTTGCTACTCAATAATCTTCTGCTTATCTTTCTCCTCTGGAGTTGGATCACAGTCTCCAGCTCCTTGGGTTTCTGTGTGGGATCACTTCTCTTTCCCTTAAGCAAATTCTTTAGAAATTATCAAAGTTGGAGACCAGAAAGATGGTTCAAGGGTTAAGAGTGCTTGCTGCACAAGCATGCAGACCTGAGTTCAAGTCCCAGGAATCCACATAAAAAGTTTTATGTGGCCGCACATGCTTATAATCCCAGCACTGTGCAGAGCAGAGACAGGAGCACCAGAGACAATATGGGAGAGTGCTTCAGAAATAGAGCAGATCCTCCTCTGGATTCTGGAGGCACCCATGGGGGTGTGGGCATGTGTGCACACACCTCTGCATACATCATACGTACACCTTGTATCCATAGTTAAAATTAAAAGTTAGAAAAGTTTTAGCTGGGCTGGAGAGATGGCCTAGCCATTAAGAACGCCGAATGCTCTTGCAGAGGACCCGGGTTCGATCCCCAGCACCCACATGGCGGCTGAGAACCGTCTGTAACTCCAATTCCAGGAGAACTCCAATTCCAAGGGAATCCGAGACCCTCTTCTGACCTCCGCAGCATTGCACAACATGGATGCACAAACCTACATGCAGACAGTACATTCATACACATACAAAAATAATAATAAATAAATTTTTTAAAAAAAGAGATCAGCCTACTTCTGCCTGGGGGGGCAGGGGTTGTCTGACCTTGGTCTTAGCTAAACTAGTCTGAACCAGTCAATCAGAAAAATGGCCCTGCTGGAGGAAGAAAAAGTCTGCCAGGTCTTCATCTCAGATCAAAAAGCAGCAGGAAGTACACCATGTTTATCATTTATCAATGACTCTGTTTGGTTATCAGGTCAACATAGCATGGCTGACCAAGCGGGTGGCCAGTTTTAGTCAGTCTCATCCCTTGCGAAGGTCATCCTCAACGATAATGATGGGCAAGGCCCCCATAGTATTTGTTGTGGGACTTGGAGGTTTTCTCCCAGGAGCCAAGCAAGGGACACACCTTCCTTTGGAACACATGGGGTTTGAACAGCACAGGCCTGCAAAATTAAATCTTTTTTTTTTTTTCTAAATTAAATCTTAACTGCATCTCCTGCAGCATCATCCCCCAAGAGGGAAACAGTTCTTCCTCCCCTTGAACAGGAGCTGAATTCACAACTAGGAAGTTGACCCACAGAACACTGAAAGGGTGATGTTGGGGCAGATTCAGGCCAGGTCTTTTTTTTTTCAATTATTTAATTTATTTATTTATTTATTTATGTGTATGAATGTACTGTCTGCATGTAAGTTTGTGCATCCGTGTTGTGCAATGCAGCAGAGGTCAGAAGAGGGTCCTGGATTCCCCTGGAACTGCAGTTCTCCTGGAATTGAAATTACAGATGGTTCTCAGCTGCCATATGGGTGCTGACGATCAAACCCAGGTCCTCTGCAAGAGCAGTCGGTGCTCTTAACCGCTAGGCCATCTCTCCAGCCCCAGGCCAGGACTTAAGGAGGACAGCCACTATGTTGTAAGGAAGCTCAGGCTAGACACTGAAGAAGCCACATAAGGAAGTAAATGAAGCCTTCCTGACCCTTCCTAACTGGCAGCAGCCAGATACATGCAGTTTGGTGTTCAGCCAATGACATGTGGGACAACAACAAAAAACATTGTAAGAAACTGTGATTGTTCACAGCCACTAAGCTGTGACACAGTCGTCTACAGAAATTGACAATCAAACACTTCTTTCTTGTTGGGACTCTGTGAGACTTTTAGGTCTGGAGCCTTCTTGGGACTATATGACAAGACATCAACGGAGAAAAACAAGACAGAGAAAAGATCTGAGGACTTGATGATGACAAACGGAAGCTTCTGCAGCCAAACCTCTCCTTTCTTAATCCCCTGCTGAGCGTCCTGTTCCCAGTAGCCATCCTCTCCGAGGCACACAAACATTGGATGCAAATATGGACGTGGAGGCACACAAACATTGGATGCAAATATGGACGTGGTCCTTGACGGGCGCTGTGTTGACGGTCTCTTTTTCTTTTGATGATTGAACAGCTCAGGGCCTTGCTGACATTGGTGGGGACTGAGCCCAGGATTAACTAACTGTTAGCGATACTAAGTATTTCATAGGGAAGCATGGCTGTCTAGTGTGGACAGCCACTTGGTAGTCCTCATGCTGCAGGCCAGCAGCCTCTGCCCTACACAGCCCCAAACAGGTACCAAACACCCTGGCCCATCTGTACCCCATAGCCTGATGCCTGTCTGCCCACATCCTCCTGCCCATCTTCCCCCTCCCACCCCCCACTCTGCCTCCTGATCTTTCAGGGGCTTTCCAGGGGCCTGGATTGCTGCCTCATGCCTCCTGCTTCTAGAAAGGAGGAAGTAGGCACATGCCAGTCATTTCTGGGCAGTCCTGGTTCACACTAATCCCACATTGTGCTCAAAGCAAAGTGCTGATCATGAGCCTGGCGTATGGCTCTGAAGGTGCCCACTGCCCTTAATATTGAGGGGGATACAAATGATTCCACTCACACCTTGTTCCTAATTGGGATAGCCAGAATCTGCTGAGACAAGACTCTCACAACTACTACTTCCCCAACCCAGCACGCTTTCCATTATGTTGAGAGGGGTCAGCCAGAGGTTGGATGCTGTCCTCTTGGGTAGGTCCAGGAGGATTTGAAGCCCGAGTAGGGCTGAGCAACTGGAAAGTGAAACAGAGCCAGCGGCCAGCAGCAGGCAAGGATGGCCTAGTATAGGAGCAGTCCTGGGGAGGCCGAGGGTGGCTGGGTCCTGCCATCCTGGCATAGACTGGCCTCCATGCATGGAAGGGAGCACACCTGGCAAAGAGCTAGGCCAGGCTCAGCGCTTCCTTCCTTGTGGGTTCTAGAGTCAGAGAAGAGACACCCCTTAAAGTCTAGCCCCAGCTGCCTGGAACTCACTATGTATGAAGACCAGGGTGGCCTTGAACTCACAGAGATCCACCTGCCTCTGCCTCCTGAGTGCTGGGATTAAAGGCATGCACCACCACGCCTGGCTTGAAGATGGTTCTTAGCTGCTATATGGACCTGGGTCCTCGAAAGAGCAGTTGGTGCTCTTAACCGCTGAGCCATCTCTCCAGCCGGCATGTGCCTTTAATCATAGCACTTGGGAGGCAGAGGCAGGTGGACCTCTCAGATGGAGGCCAGCCTGGTCTATGTAGGGAGTTCTTGGGCAGCTGGGGCTACAGTGAGATCCCATCTCTTGTCCCCTCCCCAAACATTTAGGGGTGTGTGTGTGTGTATGTGAGAGAGAGAGTATCAGAGGCAGTTGCCAAGAGCAAAGGCAGGTGCGGATTTTCAGCTGAAAACCAATTGTAAGCGATTTGTGGGTGCGGAACTTGATTTTCCCCAGGCTGGAAACAAGAGAACAGTTTGTCCTGGATCAGATGAGCAAGTCAGGCCATTCGGGGGATGAATTGGAACTTCATGTCCAATGGCTCTGGCCCAAACCTGTAGGGAGAGAGCAGGTTTCTATGCTTGATGCCCTTGGGAGGGGGTGGTGCTGAATGCACCTGATTTGGAGCACACAGCAGCTTTAAATGACTCCCAGAGTGCATGGCCCTGGATGCCTGGGAGGCTTCTGGGGGAGGCCACTGTCCTTGAGAGATGAAGCTCCAGGGCTGAGATGCTTCAGTGTCAGGACTGGAAGGAATCTTTTGCCTTGAATGAATCACGTGCTGACACCCTAACCATCAAGTGAAGGTGTTAGGGGCTGGATCCCTTGGGAGGTACTTAAGGACTCGGTTTTTCTTGAGGGTGGGGTCCCATGGTAAGATTAGTGTCCTTACCAGAAGAGACACAGGAGCTTGCTTTTGCTCTGTGCTGCCTGCCACTTGAGGACAGGCTGAGAAAACAGCCATCTGTAAACTAGGAAGCTGCCCTCCTGTCTGCCCCTGAGCATTGGTGGGTGCACATATCCTTCCCCTTTTCTGTTTGCCCCTTCACAGCCCGCTTCCTCCACTGCTTTCTGGGGATTTGCATATCTTAAGGGATCCAAAGGCCACAGCTGTTACAAATGGTTGGGGATGCTGGACATAGTGGTTCACGCCTTTAATCCCAGAACTTGGGAGACAGGCAGGTGGACCATTGTGAGTTCCGGGCTAGCTGGTCTATATAGTTCCAGGCCAGCTGGGGCTACAGGGAGACCCTGTCTCAAAAAGACCAAACAACAACAAAACAACAGCAACCACTACCACCAAATGGATGCGGACAGTTGGGGGGGCAAATGTGTTCTGCAAGTTTTATCTCACTGGTTGGAGGCAGGCAAGCAGATGACGAGCATCTTCGTAGTGGTGAGGTATGAGGATTATGTTATCTTGATATCCTCATAAGGAAATATGGGCTGATTTGTGATTAGGACAACCCCCCCCCAAACAAAAGTCTTTTATTTTTTTGTCTTTTTGAGACAGGGTCTCCCTTTACTCCCAGCTGGCCTGGAACTCTCTATGTAGACCAGGCTGGCCTTGAACTTAAAGAGATCCACCTGCCTCTGCCTCCTGAGTACTGGGATTAAAGGTGTGCACCACCACACCTGGCCAAGAGTCTGTTTTTATTTATTTATTTATTTATTTATTTTTATTATTTTTTTTTGTCTTTTCAAGACAGGGTCTCCCTGTAGCCCCAGCTGTCCTGGAACTCACTCTGTAGACCAGGCTGGCCTTGAACTCACAAAGATCCTCTTGCCTCTGCCTCCCAAGTGCTAGGATTAAAGGCGTGCACCACCACGCCCGGCTAAGAGTCTGTTTTTAATACTCTGATGCTGGGTAGGTTAACCAGGCTCCAATGGATGGACCAACACCAAAGGGCAGTTGTTTTTGTTCTTTTTCTTTCTTTTCTTTTTTTTTTAATTACTTTTTTCCCCCTCTGATAGTGGGACGAAGATTTGGTCAGCGTTCAGTAAATGGAAACTTGAAGTCATTAGGCTTAATGCAGCGCACATAGTGAGGGGTTGTGGCATTCAGGGTTTCCATAAGTAGGTGAAGGGAGTTTCGAAACTGGTGTCCTACTATTTTCTTGTGCTTTTTGGCAGTCTGGCCTGGTCGGCCTTTTGTGGGCTTTAAAGGAGTATGGGTGAGGGGTGTGCGCCCTGACAAGCTGGCAGAGGCGGGGCTGATGGCCTTTTCATCATCTTGAAATAGTTCCGGTAGCATCTTAAACTTGCTTGAGTTAAGGACTTTAATTTGTTCTTCAAAAACAGTATCTTTATTCTTTTCAAGAAAGCCTTCACACTGGTATTCCACTTTGTCAGCAAAATGTTGGATGATGAAAGCTTTGTTTGACAAATGGGGCTTTTCAAAGAGGGCGCATTTGTTCAAATGTGTGTTGTATAATTTTTGGGCCCAAGTGTCATCAGTACCTTAAGGCATCGTACATTCCTCATCCAGCAAATCTAGAATGCCCAGTTTAGATTCTATAAGATTAATACAAGGTTGATTATCATAAAAATCTAGGAGTGTCCATGGAATTTGTTCCTTCATATACTCTTCTTGTTCCAGTTTGAAGACATGCATGTTGAATTGTTGTTTTTCATTTGCATAATTTATGCAAAACTGTTCAAAACTTTATCTCAAATGTTTCAAATCCATAAATATCTAGTACACCAATGAATGAGTGCTGCTTGGTGGCAGAATGGAGAGCCTGATTGATATGATCTAATGATCCAATTAAAGAGCTTTGCATAGATGTGCCTCGACAAAGCATCCCAGGCATTTGTGGCCTGCAGCTTGGAGATGGGTTTGATGTATGTCTCTGTGTCAGTGGCTAGCTTCTGGTGGCAGAGCCAGTGGCACATCTCTTCATAATCTACACCTATGAGGTCACAGAAGATGTTAAGAGGTTCAAGCTTGGGAGGTATTGTGCAGCTGTCTGAATCTTGAGATGCAAGTCCAACATTGCCTAAGTGAAGTATGCCAGCAAGTATTTGAAAAATTGCCATTTGGTAAGACTCACTAATTCCCAGCAGAGTGCAAGCCTGCCTGGTGTGTGCCATCTCCTTTACATCACCCACTCCTTCAATCACAGGGCTGGCTCCTTGCTTTGTATAATGAAAGTTATCTGCATTTCCTAATCATAGCATTTTAAATTCAGGTAACTTTGCTGAAGCACAAAGCTGATAGAAGATATGATAGTTTCTCTCCTCTTCTGCCTGGAACACTACTCTGGATTTCTCTAAAAGGTAAGTTCTCATATTGGCACCAATGATCCGATATCTCATCAAAACCAATTTCAATATATTTCCCAAAGCGGCTGCTGTTATCATTCCTGGTAGTTTTATCATTTCCAATTGACTCCATGATGGGATTGGAAGCCAACATTCTTCAACATTGGCCTTACTGGCAGAACCACTTACAGTCACAGAGTATCGCATGGCATATTTAGCCAAGACTGTTTTTCTTGCTCCTGACTCTCCACTTACAATCATGGACTGATTTCGTTCGTCTCTTGCCATTTGCTTATAAGCTTCTTAAGCTACTGCAAAGATATGTGGGGTCAATGTCACCCATGTTCTGGCCACTATATGCATTAATGATATCTTCTCCATAGATAGGCAGCTGGTCATAGGGATTTATAGCTACTAGGACTATTCCACAGTAAATATAAATAAGTTTGGAATCAATGAAGCGGACTCTAAGATTATGGAGCAAAGCAGGCTCATGAATATAGCTGAGGGCTGTGAGGTCATTTTCTCTAACAAGAATGTCGGGGTTCAGTAACTGAGGCAGCTCTTTGGTCTTTGGGTCTAGACGATATTCCAAATCCTTTCCTTCCTCAAGGTGCAGCAGGAGGGCCTGATCTGGGCTTATAATCTTTGAGCAATTCTGCTGACTTCCATACTTCCTCAGGATCAGGTATCCAAACCCTGGCAAACTTGGTGTAGAGCTTGGACGCCGCCATGGCCGGCCCCGCGCCGACGCCGACCCCCCCCCCCCCCCCCTCCCACTCCGGCCTGGGCGGAGGCCGCAGCTCTAGTGGCTGCCGCCTGAAGCAGCGGCCCACCGGGAGCAGAGGAAGGGCCGGGCGGAGCAGGGCGGGCCGCGCTGCCGGCGGGTGGGGCCGAGCGGGAGGGGCGCGTGAGGCGCGAGCGGTCGGCGGGAGCCTCGCCGTCATTACTCCCGGGCTCGCAGCGAGCGTCCGAGCGTCCGCAGCGCGTACCCGGGGGTGTCGGGGTCGCGCGCCTGAGCCTCCGGGTCTCCCAGTCTCCTTTGCCCCTTCAGCCTCCTCGCTTCCTCAGCTGCCTGGTCTCCTCCGCGGCCCGCGATGCAGCCGCTGCCTCCGCCCTGTGCGAAATTACTTAAAATTTTTTTATTTTATTTTTTTATGTGTGTGAATGTACTGTCTGCATGTAGGTTGTTGCACCCGTGTCGTGCAATGCCGCGGAAGTCAGAAGAGGGCATCGGATTCCCCTGGAACTGGAGTTAAAGACGGTTCTCAGCCGCCATGTGGGTGCTGGGGACCGAACCCGGATCCTCCGCAAGAGCAGTCGGCACTCTTAACCGCCGGGCCATCTCTATAGCTCTGTTCTTTTTCTTAAATATTTTGTCAGTTTATTTTATTGTCTGCATGTATGTAAGTGCACTCATGTTGTGCAATGCCTGTGAAGGTCAGAAGAGAGTATCAGATCCCTGGAACTAGAGACACAGATGGTTGTTAGCCACTGTGTGGGTGCTGGGGATTAAACCCACGACCCCTGCAAAAGCAGCCAGTGTTTTTTAACTGAGGAATCATTTCTCCAGCCACCCTTCCAAAGGGCATTTGTGAACATAAACTAGGGAGGCCTTAGGAGAAAAAAATAAAATAGACTACATGAAATAGGGAAGGGGCAGTAAGTGGGGTGCAGATAGAGGAGGGGTCCAGATAGAGGAGGGATCTGAATATGATAAATTCTCAAAATTTCAATAAAAATTCTACATTAAAATAATATAAAACTTAGTCTAATTTTAAAAGTGTCATCTTTAAAAATTTCAACAGTTTACAAGTTCAATGTCTCTTTAAAAGTTCAAAGTCAGACGACATCACGAGCTTTGCAGGAAAATGGCTGGAGCTAGAGGACATCATGCTGAGTGAAGTAACACAGTCCCAGAAAAACAAACGACGAATGGTATCCCTCATCTGTGGATGCTAGTGCCAATTACCCAGTTGTAAGTATTTCTTGTGTAGGGCCCCCTGAGCTTTTGTCCAAAGCAGTTGGGCGTAATGCATATTGGAAACAACAACGACAACAACAGAAAGGATTGCATCAAAGAACTGACTGAAACAGTGAACTTCTGCTCAAAACAGTCAACTTCCTCATGGAGAATATTGAGAAAGACTAAGAGATGAAAAGCATGTTTGGCAGAATGCATGAGCTCTGGCAGGGTGGGGGAATGGGTGGGAACGCGGGTCTAGATTTGTTAAAAAAATAAAAATAAATTTATGTGAAAAAAAGTTCAAAGTCAGTTCTGGGCTCCTGTAAAACTAAAAATAAGTTACATACTTTCTTGTTCCAAGATGGAAGAACAGATATAGTTAACAATTAGATTGAAGCAAGCCCGAAATCTGGCAGTGTAAATAGCTTGGTGTCCCTTGCCTGGATTCATATATGCTCTTCTGGGCTTGTCTTACAGGCCCAGGCAGCCTCCACTCCATACCTGCCTCTCTGGCTCTGACCCTGTCATCTCCAATATTCTGGGGTCTCCACTGCAGCTGAAGTTGAACCTTCACTAATGGCTTCTCCTGGCCTGCACCCTCAGGTACTCTCTATAACCCCTTCACTTCTTTAAAACCAATGTCACATGGGAGACTTTTTTTTTTTTTTTTGTCGTCTGGAGAGAGGGTCTCCCTGTGGCCCAGCTGGCCTGGAACTCACTATGTAGACCAGGCTAACATTGAACTCACAGAGATCTGCCCGCTTTTGCCTCCAGAGTGCTGGGATTAAAGGCATTCACCACCATGCCTGGCAGATGTGAGACTCTTTTTTTTTTTTTCCACATTTTTCCCTTTTAATTTTATATTACTCTAAAATATGCATACATACCCTCCACCCATATACCAAGATTCCAAAGTCTGAAAAAAAGTGGTAAGTTAATTCTAGAACCTGTTAAGGAATTCACATTATAAAAGCACAGTTGCTTTCAGGTAAAGAGGAATATAACATTGCTCAGTTTGCCTTACTTCTAGTTATTTGGTACTAGCTCTACAGATGAGGGATACCATTTTTCTGGGACTGTGTTACTTCACTTAACACAATATCTTCTAGTTCCATCCATTTACCTGCAAAGTTCATGATATTATTTTCATTTTTATGTGTATGAGTGTATTGTCTGCATGTATTTACAGACCATGTTCTTCCCTGCTTGTGGAGGTCGGAAGAGGATGTCACATCCCCTGGAACTGGCCACTATGTGGGTGCTGGGAATTGAATCATGTCCTCTGTAAGAGCAGCCAGTGCCCTTAATGGCTCAACCATGTCCTGCTCCTCTAACTTGTCCCATATCCATCTCCCCACATCTCTATCCTTCCCAATTTTGGGGTCTCCCTATAGCCCCAGCTGGCCTGGAACTCGCTCTGTAGACCAGGCTGGTCTTAAACTCAGAGATCCACCAGCCTCCCTCTGCCTCTTGAGTGCTAGGATTAAAGGCATACACCACCATGCCCAGCTTAAAGACGGTGCTTAGCTGCCAGGTGGGTGCTGGGAATCCAACCCGGACCTCTGCAAGAGCAGTTGGCGCTCTTAACCTCTGAGCCATCTCTCCAGCCCTATGTCCTCTTTTTTATAACCCATCGCGTCCAGTCTGTGCTGCTCATAGACTCCTGGCTGTGGGACCATCCGCTGGAGTGAGGTCAGCCTACTCAGGGGCCATGCCATGAAGAAAATTGATTCTGTCTCCCTTAGAAGCCAGCAACTGTCCATAGCTCCTCAGCTGGGGTGGGACTTGGGAACACCCCCTTCCGTGCTGGAATGTTGATTGGCTTATAATTTTTTTTTTTTAGGCTATGAAACCTGTATCTATTTTATTTGCTTGTAAGAGCCACGTGTTCCATATTATGCAATACCTGTACGCATAGAGATTTATTTGACATGTGTTCATTTGGTGAGAGACTCTTACACCTTGCCAAATTTGGTGTCCTCTCTGGACCACAGCTTCTGTGTGCTGACCCTGAGGAAATACTCTAGAAGATTCACCTCAGTGATGCTGACCTCTTATTAATCACAGATGATTTTTAAGCTCCAGCTGACCAGCATGTATTATTCCAGTAAAGCAAAGGTACTTACTGGGTGAAGGGCCATGGAGTCCTAGTTTATAGCATCTCGTTTCCAGATGCTAAAGGATGCCACTTGGCAAAATGACCAGCGGACATGAAGTGAGCACTGGGTAAGCATCTCCAGTGCCTGCTTGCTCCCTGGTCACCATTCTACCTGGAAGCCCTTCCAATCTGCAGCCTCTGTTATGTGTGTGCAGCCAGAAACCTGTCCTCCTTGGAATCATAGCACACCACATAAAAGCAGTGGCTGCAGTGAATCTGGTGTGGTGTTTGTGTAAGAAACATTAAATATTGTTTTCTCTTTCTTTTTTACAGTTTCCAAAAACTCTTACTGTGAACAATTTGAGAAGCCATTTACAAGTCAAAAGCAATAAAATTAAGTAGAAAACATAATTTATGGGCTTTTTTTTTTGTTTGTTTTTTTGAGACAGGGTCTCCCTGTAGCCCCATCTGTCCTGGAACTCACTCTGTAGACCAGGCTGGCCTTGAACTCACAAAGATCCGCCTGCCTCTGCCTCCCAAGTGCTAGGATCAAAGGCGTGCGCCACCACGCCCAGCGGGCATATTTTTCTATATAAAAGACTGATCTTTATAAAAATTTACATATTGTTCTCAAGCCTCAAACTGACGGCCTGGGGCAGTGGAACTCTTCCTCCTTCCTTTGCAGCTTTGCAAATATGTGTTTGTGATTAAATTAAAAGATGTCTTTGGAACAGGGGCATGAGACTACTACCTTCTGGGGCTCTGCATCAGGCCTGCTAGCAACGCAGATGGTGGAGGGAGAGCATAGGGAAGGACTGACTTGCACTATTTTGCTTTTTGGCAGTTCTAGGGATGAACCTGGGGCCTCACATAGGCAGTGTGAGCACTTCATGCCTGAGCCCCACCTCCAGCTCTGCACACAACTCTTGGCTGCACTGCAGGGTTACATGAGGCATTTCCATGCAACATACGTTCTTACTAGTGTTAATAACAGGTATACACACGAGTGTTTGTTTCTTGAGACATGGCCTCATATATCCTAAGTTGGCCTGAAATTTGCTACATAGCCCAGGATGACCCTGAACTGATCTCTCTGTCTCTCCCTCCTAAGTGTTAGGATTATAGTGGTGTACAACCACACCTAGTTTGTGCAGTGGTAGGGATCAAACCTAGCACTTTGTGAATACTAGGCAAGCACTCTAAATACTGGGCTACATCCCCAGTTCCATTTAGTTTTTTGAGATAGTCTCACTATGTGGGCCAGGTCAGCCTGGAACTCGCAATCTTCCTGTTTCAAGCTTCCTGGTGCTAAGATTGCAGGTGTGCATGCATCCCAGGCCATCTTTTGTTAACAGCATGGATATGACAATGAGTGATCTTAATAATGTTATGAACTGTGCCCTGTTTGTGTGTCTGAGCTGAGCGGGAAGTTATTTGTAACTCCATGAGTACTGTATCTAGGGCCTTTGCACCATGAAAGGACAATGTTTTTGTGTGATATTTTTGATGATAGACTGATTAGTGTGAAGTGTATTCTTGTCATCATATAACTCACACAATGTGGTTTGGGATCAGCAAATGTGTGGGAAGCACGACAGACCTGCCCTGTGTCTCAGTACATGTCGTGGCCTGCCTGGGGTCTGAGGGCACGCCTACAGTGGTGGCTGTGGACAGCCTTGACCCTGTGTCTCAGTACATGTCGTGGCCTGCCTGGGGTTTGAGGGCATGCCTACAGTGGTGGCTGTGGACAGCCTTGACCCTGTGTCTCAGTACATGTCGTGGTCTGCCTGGGGTCTGAGGGCATGCCTACAGTGGTGGCTGTGGACAGCCTTGACCCTGTATCTCAGTACATGTTGTGGCCTGCCTGGGATCTGAGGGCATGCCTACAGTAGTGGTTGTTAACAGCCTTGATCCTGTGGCTTTAAATTTTCTAGACTCACATGTTAACTTTGAAACATAAAGGCTCTTAAAAAATGAGAAGAGGGGCTGGAGAGACGGCTCAGCGGTTCAGAGCACTGACTACTCTTGCAGAGGACCTGGGTTCGATTCCCAGCACCCACATGGCGGCTAAGAACCGTCTTTAACTCCAGTTCCAGAGGAATCCGACACCCTCTTATGACCTCTGCTGCATTGCACCACACAGGTGCACCAACCTACATGCAGACAGTACACTCGTACACATAAAAAATAATAAATAATTTAAAAAAAAGAAGAGAGGAAAGGGGAGGGAAGAGAGGGGAGGGAAGAAAGGGAGGGAAAGAGATAGGAAGAGAGAGAGAGGGAGGGAGGGAGGGAGGGAGGGAGGAAGGACTGTGAGGAGAGATGAGGAGAGGGCTGATTTCAACATGGAAAGAACCTTTTTTTATTTAAAAAAGACAAGAGTGCCCCAAGTCCACACGGTCACTTCCGGGGCCGCTGGGCGGGCAGCTTGCTCCTCACTCTGGGTGCCTCTTCACTGATTTTACTCAGGTCCTTTCAGCTCCCAGGTCCAGTGTTCACGGCTGTCCGAAATGAATGAAGAATGTCCGGATTTCCTTGGGTTGGACAGTGACAGTCGAGCCTCCTGGTGGCCGTGATCGGGAGGTGGCCCTTCCTGGGGAGTACAAGGAAGCTGTCCAGCTGGGCACTTCATCCTGGGGACCACCCCGCTCAGAGCACAGCAGCTGTCTATAGTCTGTGACCATGTGACCATGTGACCATGGGTGCTCCTCCTCCCAGGGTTCTGCTAAAGTACATCTCGCTATCTGTCCTCCCCTGGGGCCACAGTGAGGGACACTGCACTGGCCGCTGGTCAGATTTCCCTGTGGGGCTGAACAGGCTTACTGAATGGGACCATCTGGGGTACAGCTGTGTTACGGACTTAGGGAAAATCTCTGTCTCTCTGTTTGTCTCTCTGTTTCTCTCTCTCTCTCTGTCTCTCTGTTTCTGTCTGTCTGTCTCTGTCTCTGTCTCTGTCTCTGTCTCTGTCTCTGTCTCTCTCTCTCTCTGTCTCTCTCTCCTGTGTAGTGCCCTAGCAGGAGGGGAGTGGATTCAGAGAGAGAAAGCCACATAGCCCTGGGCCTCTCTATGCTGCTGGGAAGCCCAGGTGGGCTAAGGCTGGTCCCAGACCTCTTGAGTGACCCGTCTTTGTCCTCCAGTGCCAGCGCTGCAGTGTGCGCACATCCCAGGTCCCCGTGAGTGAGCGCTCTTCCACGGCCACCACAGGCCCCAGGCCTCGAAGCTCAGCCTGCAGGACAGGAGCAGAGGGAAGGGTGGGCTCCGCCACCCCAGATCCAAGCCACACAGAAGCACAACAGTAGCAAGGGACCCATGCTACTGACCACGTGCCTGAAGCCCCAGACCCTGCCTGAGCCTGACACACCTGCTTCATCACATCTGCAAGGGCAGATTGCCAGTTTCTTCACACCCAAAGAAACTGAGGCTGGGGATGTACGCCTCTCTGGATGAGCAGGCTCAGGTGGGGACAGGCACCTTGATGAGGGCACCTTGGGAGCCCTCAGAGATGGCAGGTGCTGTGCACACGTTGCTGCCCAGAGCTTCTCCACAGCCATTTTTGTTTTGAGAAATCATCTCACTTCATAGCTCTAGTGGCTTGGAACTTGCTGTGTAGACCAGGTTGGCCTTGAGCTCACAGAGCTCTGCCTGCCTCTGCTGCCTCCCAAGTGCTGGGATTAAGGCATGTACCACCAGCTTCTCTACAACCTTTAGAGCAAAGCACCAGGCCTCTTCTAGCTTAACAGGTGGGGAAACTGAGCCCCAAAGGACTGCAGGAACCTAAGACAGAGACCTTGAATCCTCTGACTCTAAGTCACCCTGGAAAGGGAGTCTAGGAAGAATTGGTTTGGCTTTCTTACTACACCAATGATGCCTGTGTTGTTTGAAAGGTTACAGCAGTGGGCTGAGGAGATGGCTCAGCTGGTAGAGTGCTGGCTCTGCCTACAACTCCAGCGCTAGGGGTGAAGGGCAGACACAGGAGGATCCCTTGAGCTCATGGTCCAGTCTAGCCAAGTGGTGAGCTCCGGGTACAGTGGGAGACTGTGTCTCAAAAAATAAGGTATGTGTGGGGGAGAGATGGCTCAGCGATCAAGAGCACTGGCTGATCTTGCAGAGGACCCAGGTTCAGTTCCTAGTCCCCACATGGGGTTAACAGCCTCTACAACTCCAGTTCCAGAGAACCAACGACGCCTTCTGGGGGTATGGCATGCAAGTGGTGCACTTACATGTAGGCAAAACACTCATACAAAATAAAAATGAATTAAAAATAAAAAAGAAGACGGGGAGCAATAGAGAAGACACACTGCTATAGTTTCTGGTCTCCATGGACACATATGCACTGGCACGCACGTGTGTGCAAACATGTGCCCATACCATACATTCTTCCTACTCCACAAAAAAGGTTTGTATCAAGAATAAATAAGAACGAACCAGTTATGGGCCTGTCGTGGGAACTGGGAAATATATGGACCTTGAAGGGAGAGTCCTGGGTACGAGCCCAGCAGGCCTCTGGGGGAACATGCCCAATGATCCTCTGACCCAGGTGTGGCATAGGCAGGGTCTTTAGTAGGTTGCTTCCGCTGGGCAGAGCGTGCTGGGAGGCCCGACTTGTCTGGGGTGGGGTGGGTGTGGGGAGTTTACCTTGAGATCCACTGTTGCAGGCAGAGACAGGACTGGGTCCTCCCCTGCCTCATACAGGTGGTGCAGTCTCAGCAGGACTCGGTGCAGGTCCGCCTGGGCCCTCTCTCCATTGCCTTTGGGAGAGGAAGTGACAGTGAGGATCCTCAGCTAAGCTCAAGGGTCTGGGCCTCTTTACATGCTGAACTCTGTATCTCAGCTTTCCCTCAGGGCAGAAGCCACTCCATGGGCTGGGCACTTGACCAGGGCCACGCGGCTCATATGCAGCACGGGCGTAGTCCAGCTGAGGGTGTGCTGACCACGGGTCTCCTGTACATCACAGACGGCCCAATGCCAGTGTCTTTACTTCTTTCTAGTCCTCCAATCTGTCCTTCCCTGTCCCCTCTGGAGTTGGGTGTGGTCACATTGCTGCTGTGGCTAACGTCAAGTCAGTGGAAGTGATATGTTCCTGTCAGGGGCACCTCCTCCGGGAAGCTGCTTCCTTTCTCACTGTCATCAACATCTGATGAAGGCCCAGAGGCCAGGGACCCTGCCACCATTGGTCACTGCCCATTCCCCGGTGCCTGGCACAGGGGCATCTTCTAAAGGCTGCCCCAGCTTTGAGGGTGAGTGGGAACTGAGGTGCTTGGGGGCTGCAGGAGAACTCTATGGCGTAAGCAGATGATGGTTAATCTTGATCTACAGCTTGATTGGATTGAGAGACTCCTAAGAGAAGAGTACAGCAAACACCGGGTGTGCCCTGAGACCATGCTGTCCTGAATTCAGGTGGCATCTTCCAATGGCTGGGGCCCAAAAGAGGGAAAGGGAACCCAGGCACACACACCTTGCAGGCTGCCTGTTCTCCATATCTCTGCAAGCCTTGGTCTCCCCATGTGCTAGCTGAGGGGACCAGGGACCTTGCAGAGCTATGGTGACTCTGATGGGCTTGGGGAATGAGGAAGAGGGAGAGAGTCACCCTGAGATGCCACCTCACCTCTCCGAAGGCTGTGAAGGTGCTGGTTGTGGCTCGTGCTGTAGTTCCAGCCGGGAATGCTGAGGATCTGCAGGTGCAGGTTTGGGGGCAGCGTCACAGCTGGGGGATCCTTTGGTCCTGAAAGAAAGACAGGGAGGAGGGGCTTTGGGGTCATTCCTCTTCCTGGCACTCCAAGAGCCTCTGCCCCTTCCAGCCATCTCCCACCACCCATGTATAGCGCACGGCACAGTGGGCCTCAAGTTCTCGTTCCAGTTCCACCCTTACCCCCCACACAGGCCTCGCCCAAGCCCCACTGCTCCCCATGGCCAGCTGTTAAGATGACACAACTTAAGATGTGGAGAGACTTGAACTTGCTCATCTGGCTGTTTCAAACTCCAGAGGAGGAGACTGAGGACCCGAGAGGGACACTGCCTGCTCAAGCTCACACAGCAAGCCACGTAAGCCCTGCTATTTTGGGTCAGGGATGCCGGCTCCCCTCTGCTTCACCACCAGTCCCCACTCAGAAGCCCTTCAACCCCCTCTTTCCACCTCTGACTTTCAGCAGGAGCTGTCACCTCCTCACCACAACCAGCCACTGGGCTGGTCCAGACATGGGTCATTTGACCCAAGCAGAAGCAATCATAATCCCTCCCTAGGACTGTTGCACTCCAGTGTGGAAAGTTTGAGTCTCAGTTCCTTCTGCATGGTCTGTGGTTTGGATCACCTGTGGCCTTCCCCAAAAACCCACATACTAAAGCCTTGTCCCCACCCTGTGGGCTGTTAGAGCCTTAGGAGTTGGGGCCTAGGGACAGGAAGTTAGGCCTGTAGGTTGTACCCTTGGAAGGGATGGTGGGACTCCAGTCCCTTCCTCTACCTCTGCTTCTCAGCTGCCACCAGGTAAACGGGTTTCTACCCTGTATTGCCCACCAAGATAATACTGTGCTATCAAAAGACAACAGGAAGAAATGACCATGGACTGAAACCCATGACCCCAAACAGACCTTCCTTACTTCTGATTATGGTGGGAAACAGCTATTCTATGAGAGCAGCCAAGAAGTTACACAGTCCTGTCCCACTGAGAAGGAAGAAGAGGAAGAGGAGGAGGAAGGAGGAGGGGGAAGAGGAGGGAAGAGGAAGGTTAAAGGGAAGAGGAACTGTAGATAGCCTAGGTGAGATGAGGGATGGCCTGTGCAGGTTCCAGGTCCTATGCCCAACTGTGTACGTGCATGTGCGTGTGCGTGTGCGTGTGCGTGTGCGTGTAGGTGAAACAGAGCCTCTTAGACACACTGAACGTCCCTCTGCAGCAAAGATCTGGCCACTAGGGGAGCCTGTACCCCGCATGGCCATCAGCTCTCTCCTGGCAATGTGTAATGTGGGCTGAGGTGGCCTGGCAGACAGGTGAGTGGAGGCCTAGGAAGACCTGCCCAGAATGCATGGTCTCTACAGAGACAGCACTCCACCTTCAGCCTGCCCAGGCCTCTCACCCAGCACCTCCTTTTCCCTTTTTCCTTTCCCTTCCCTTTCCCCTTCCCTTCCCTTTTCCCTCCCCTCCCCTTCCTTTCCTTTCCTTTCCTTTCCTTTCCTTTCCTTTCCTTTCCTTTCCTTTCCTTTCCTTTCCTTTCCTTTCCTTTCCTTTCCTTTCCTTTCCTTTCCTTTCCTTCTTCCCTCTCTCCCCCCTTTTTTTGACAAGGTCACACTCTTTAGTCCAGGCTGGCTTTGAACTCACAGCAATTCTCCTGCCTCAGCTTCCCAAGTGTTTATTGGCAAGCTCGGCTTCA
Source organism: Rhizomys pruinosus (assembly GCA_009823505.1). Classification (NCBI taxonomy): domain Eukaryota; kingdom Metazoa; phylum Chordata; class Mammalia; order Rodentia; family Spalacidae; genus Rhizomys; species Rhizomys pruinosus. The sequence continues at coordinate 2,792,682 of VZQC01012005.1, read as the reverse complement.
GCTCTTCCTTAATGAATGAACCCCAGTTCAACTTGGAGCTGGTCCCTGGCACTCCTGGTGAGGGTCTCATGCTACCCCAAACACAAGGTACCAGGTTCTCGGCAGATCCATGCCTCCAAGAACTGCAAGACAGAGACTATGCCTTCCACAGCCACAGGGTGCAGAACTTGGCAGGAGCTTAGTACACATTCCTTGCGTGAGTGACAGCTGCCTGCTAATGCCTGGGGAAGGTCCTGGGTCAAAAACCAAGCAGGGAGAACTTCAATGATACATTCTAACATTGGGTGTGGTGGCCCACAGCTTTAATCCTAGCCCTCAGGAGGCAGAGGCAGGTAGATCTCTGTGAGATGAGGCAAGCCTGGTCTACTTAGTAAGTTCTAGGTAGGCTGGACTAGAGATACCCTGCCAAAACAACACAACAACAACCACTACCACAACCACCACCACAATAGATACACCTCGATGCTTCCTAGGCTCCGCACTAACATCTTTAAATGTAGCTTCTTATGGTCAGTGTTTTAGTAAACATACAGAGCCACAAGCCTGTTATGGAAGCCTGAGGGGAGGCCAGGCACAAGCGTGGCAGATGGGATGACAGTTAGAGAGACTCTACAGGAGTATGCAATCTGTGGCCCAGGACAGCGATGAATGTAGCCCAATGCAAAATCATAAACTTACTCAAAAAATATTGTGAGATAGTTTTATCGATTTTGTTTTGTTTTGTGTTTTGAAATCTGTGTAGTTTTCGAGAGTGAACTTTGTAGAGGACAATGTTGCATTGGAATATCACACAAAATAAATATATCTATGCTCTGGAAAACTGTGGGCCATGGGCGGTTTACCCTTGGATTAGACAATTTGACTTTGTCCATTGTGGCCCAGAGAAGCTAAAAGGTTGGACACCCCTGGACTAGAAGCACCCTTACCCGGATTCAGACAAAACCATGTCTTAAATGGTGGGCCTCCACACCTGAAGTGACACGGTGATACAGGGTCACCTCAGGAAGAAGAAGATCTATCAGAGAAGATGCAGGCGGTCAGGGGAGAGGCAGAGCAGGACAGCTGTGTCAGCTCTGTAATTACTAGTGGTTCAAGTGTGAGGGAGCTACCTACTGTTAGCACTCAGTCTCCCAGGTCCCTTTCTGCCCCCAAGCTGCCCCTAGCCCTAGGTGGGAGCCCTGTCCAGGCCACCAGGCCCGGCTGGCACATCCTACACATTGGTGATTCATACTCTGAAGAGGAGTCTCTTCATGGGCCAGCTCTCCAAACAATACGACAGGCCTGTGCTGCAGTGCCAGTCCACTCCTTGGGCGTAGGCTGGTAGTGGTGGATTTAGGCCCCAGCAGAAGCCAGATCATGGGGTGGACAACAGAGGTGTCGTTCAGTGTGAGGTTGTAATTCAGGTCCCAGGGCAAGTTGTTCCACAGCCGCCGATGGAGCATCACCTACAGGAGAGAGTCATCCAAGAGGACTCTCCTCACCTCTGGGCATAACTGCAGACAGCCATGAGGGCTTTCAGGGGCCAGGCCAGGCCTCTCCTACCTCCACTTGTCCGTTCCCTTGGCTAGAGATGCCATGTGCCCGCTCCACCAGTAGCACCAGCTGGCTTCTGTCGTCCTCAATGAAGGCTGACTGTACCATGGGGTAGTAGTTCTGCAGAAACAAGAGTCACAAGCTGCAGTGTAGGGTCAAGCAAGCCACCCACCAGCCCTCCTCTAGGCAGAGTGGCATGTGGGACCCAGCATTCTGTCTGCTGCTTCTTAGTAATGTGGCCTGGCCCTCAGTGCTTCTTGTCCCGGACTAGGTGCTCTACACTCATCTTGACATCAAGCAGGACTGTTGAGTGGCTGGAGAGATGGCTCAGTGGTTAAAAGCACTGGCTGCTCCTGCAAAGGACTGGCATTCAGCTCCCAGCACCCACACTGCAGCTAACGACCATCCCTAGTTCCAGTTCCGGGGGATCCAATGCCCTCTTCTGACCTCTATGGGCATCGCACATACACTGTGGAGTTACATACATTCAGGCACAACAGTCGTACACATAAAAATAAATAAATAAATAAATAAATAAATAAATAAATAAATAAATAAAACCTTTGACAAAGCATTTCACCAAAAAGGCGGGAAAGCCAGTCTTGGAAACAGCTGTGCTAGGATCCAGACTCAAGCACCAAGTGTGAGTAGGTGCTTAACAGGGCCAGGAAAAGCAGCCTTGGGTGGAGTACGCAGCTGCTGCAGGCATACCCGGGCAATGGTGTTGTTCCTGAAGGTCTGGTAGGGCCTCCGCTGCATCTGGTAGCCATTGTTGTCCGAGTAGAGCACTTGCTGGCTGTTAAGGTCACTGCTGGTCCTTAGGATAGCCTCGCGGTTCAGCTCCAGGGGGCCCACTCTATACTCCTGCTCTATCCGTTGGCACAAGAGTTCCCCAGCAGGCACGTGAGCAAGCCGAGAGTAGACTGCGTAGGTGTAACTCTGGTCTGCCACGTTCCTAGACAGGGAATAGGCAAGAGCACAAGGGGCCTGAAGGGTCCTCCCCTCCTGCAGGCAGGGTAGGAGTGGGAGATCAGCTATCCTGGGCCATGTGGACAATAGCACTACTGGACAAAGTAATCCAAGGGGAGAAGTGTGGACCCCCTGGAGTTGCTTGCAAGCTCTGGAGCATTCAGAAGGAAGGAGAGCCCCTCTCCTGTTCTCCAAGGGGAGAAGTGTGGACCCCCTGAAGTTGCTTGCAAGCTCTGGAGCATTCAGAAGGAATGAGAGCCCCTCTCCTGTTCTCTAAGGGGAGAAGTGTGGACCTCATGGAGTTGCTTGCAAGGTCTGGAGCATTCAGAAGGAACGAGAGCCCTTCTCCTGTTCTCTGAACTCAGCAGTTGGTAATTTGACCACATGGTCATTAGCAAAAAGCACAGGCAGAGGTTAGAGCAAGTCTCTCCTCGAAATCCATTAATAATCACTTGCCAGGCCCAGACCCCAGGGAGAGAAGGATCCTGGCTTACTGATCCACCTGCTCTCAAGCTTTCTATGGGCTCTGGACCCACTCGGGGGAGGTACCTGTAGAAGTATTGCCGGATCTCCGTTGCCACCGTCCCCCCAACTATCTCCACTTCCACGGCTTCCCAGGCAGGCTCAGCGGCCTTGCTGGGTGAGAACAGGTAGTTGTCGGAAATGGGTCCCTGCTTCACGTCCCCGTTGGCATGGTACTCCAGGAACTCCTGGGTCAGGTGCACTGTGCGCTTACTCTCTCTGCAGAGGTAAGAAAGAGTCTGTGGTGCCCTGGACCCTGGATAAGGTCTGACCCTGCAATTCACTTATCTGTAGCAGGGCTGTGGCTGTGAATAAGGAGCAAAGGAAACACCCTGGAGGAGTCTGAGAAAGTTATGAGAGGCCTCAGGATCCCACACGGAGCCAGGCCTTACAGTCCCCAGAAGCTCGGGGATCAGTAAAGAGAGGAAGGGAGGTTGCACACAGGCCGCCAGCAGAGGGTGCTATCTGCAGCCGCACCTGTCTTGGTGGACAACAGCAGTCCAGGAGCAACACTACCAGAAGAATGGTGTTCTGTCCCTGTGTCGTATGTATGCTAAGGCCTTCGCTTCCTTCACCTTCCTACAGGAAGCAGGTGGATGGAGGGATGGATGTGTAGAGGGTTGGTGGGTGGATGGATGAATACATAAGTGGGTGGACTGAGGGCTGGATCAATACATAAGTACACAGGTGAGTAGATGCCTGGTTGGAAAGCTGGGTAGACAGATGGATAGATAGACAGATAAGTGGGTGGTGGGTGGGAACAGAGGGTTTTGAAAGCCCCTTCTGTTTTAAAAATAGCATAATTATTATTATTTTATTTATTCTTGTATGTGTATGAATGTACTGTCTGCATGTAGGTTTGTGCACCCGTGTTGTGCAATGCCATGGAGGTCAGAAGAGGGTGTCAGATTCCCCTGGAAATGGAGTCAAAGACGGTTCTCAGCCGCCATGTGGGTCCTGGGGATCGAACCCAGGTCCTCTGCAAGAGCAGTTGGCGCTCTTAACCGCTAGGCCATCTCTCCAGCCCCCAAAATAGCATAATTATTTACTGAATAGTGATTCTATGTTTCTGTAAGTTTAAAGAAGTAGATGCCATGAACACATTGTTCCCCAGTGGGCTTTCAGTACCCCCTGGGTCTGAGGGTCAGGAGCTCTGGAATGAGACAGTTGAAGGCCTTGTTCGCACTGGCCCAGGCTCTCCCTCCTAAAGATCACAAGAGCAGGGAGGGGCTTTGTTACCATCAGGTCCTTCGTTTAGGTAGGACTTTCATGCATACCTCACTTTTTAAAAAATTTTATTTATTTATATGTGTATGAATGTACTGTCTGCATGTAGGTTGGTGCACCCCTGTTGTGTCAAAAGAGGGCGTCGGATTCCCCTGGAACTGGAGTCAAAGACAGTTCTCAGCCGCCATGTGGGTGCTGGGGATCGAACCTGGGTCCTCTGCAAGAGCAGTCGGTGCTCTTAACCACTAGGCCATCTTGTGATGGCCACACCTCTTCTCACCTCAGAGCTAACTATGGACACACCCCACCTCAGAGCTAGCAATGGCTGTGCCTTACCGCTCCTGGATGCTGTAGATAAGGTTGGTGTCCTGGTCTAACAGCACAACATAGCAGTTGTTTGCCACAACCACCAGGTTCTTGCCTTCTCGGCTGGTCTGGTTCTTCAGCCTGCGGCCAAACTTGAGGGTTCTGGCCATGGGGGCAACCATTTCTCTGGTGCCTGGCTGGTCCCCCGGAGTGCGCCTGATATTGTAGTACCGGTAACTGAGGCCTGGAATGGTGGACAGGATAAGGAGGTCATAGGCAGAGGGGTCCTTGGTGGAGTTCTGGATCTGCAAGGCAACAGCGTGGAAGGGAAGACTCCTTGGTCACTTCTGTAAGCCTTGGCTCACATCCCTCTTGGGATGGGGTGCCTACACCCACAGAGGCGGTGGTGTCCTCCCAGCTCTTGGACTGTGCCAAGTCTCCTGGCATCCTCACAAGCTTTGGCCTTGCCCGCCGAGACCCCCACAGATCACAGCAGCCCTGGAGTCCTTCCTTTGACTTTCTTCTCCTCCCCATTCCATCCTTCCTCCCCCACTCTTCCCTTCACTGCTCCATTCTCCTCCAGTCAGTGGAAGGAGAGGGAAGCAGACTGCCTAACTTACAACGAGAGGCAGCTGGACTTCATCCCCACTTAGTGCCTCCATTAGAGTGCCCCTTTAAGACTCCCCAGGGCCTTTGCACATATAGGAGTGGAACTAGTTAACCAAGCGGGAAACAGCAAAGGCCCTCCCCAACAGCACTTTACATCCATACCTGTGTGGGCACGGAGTGACCCAACTCATCTGTGACACTGACTCTGGGGAAGCCAATAGTCAGGGTGACAATGGTGGTGACTGTCCAAGCCAGAGGGTTGTACACTGAAGCAAGGTATCCTGCAGGTCCTGTGTGTATACAGAAAACAGGCATCACTAGCCTGCCTCCTGATGTCTCTGGGAGTTCCTTGATATGAGGGAAACTGAGGTAGGCAAGACTGGCTTCTGATGTCCCCAAGATAGCGGGGAGAGGAAGCAGACAGGCAGGACTCATACGTGCAGCATGTGTGCACTCTGCTCAGGGCTGGGAGACAGACATGCATGACATCCGTGTGTAGCTGAATTATCATTGCTCCTCACACATCTCTCCCTGTTGGTCTACTTTACTGATACTGGAACTGATGCTCAGAGGGGTGTAGTCCCTGCTCAAGGCCAGCCAGCTTGTAAGGCTTGGATCGAAAGCTTTGAGTGCTTGGCACTACGAGCACCCAGAAAATTCCCTGGAGCCTGGAGGGCCAAATCCAGTTGCCTGGCCCTGCACAGGAGGCTCTTGTGCCCAGAGTCTAGGCTCCCTTTCTAGTCCACCTGCCTAGTTTGGATCCTTGAACACATGCTCACTGTGGCCTCCTCCTCAGCGTGCAGTGCCCTTTTATCCAGGGCACATCTCTAGTTCTCCACCTGCTCGGGGAAGCCTTCCTGTGTGCTCACAGGCACGACACCGACCGCCTGCCCGCCCCACCTGGGAGAAACGTTACAGTCCAGGTTACAAGTTCTCTTTCTGCAAATGTCTGTCCCATCAGACTGGTGTTCTGAGGGGTTGGGGGGACAGGAAGGGCGAGGACAGGGCTGGTGAGAGCCACACCTCAGACTCTGCTGAGGAAGTGGGAAGGCTGGAGGGGATAGAAACGGTCATAAAGAAGGACACAGTGATGGGGCCAGGGCACGGGGACCTGTGGCCTTGTAAGCATGTAGGGAGACGGGATTTTCCTCGTTTTGAATTCCCCAGTTGTCACTTGGTATGTGTGGCACTTCACAGACAAAGAGGCTGGCTGGGCCATGGCTGCTTATCCACAGCCCAGCCGCGTTCAGGGGGAAAGCTGGGACCAGGTGGGCTGAGGCAGAGAACACAGCGGGCACCACAAGGTGATGGGTTCAAACTCTGGCTCTTCTACTTCCTAGCTGGTAACCCTGAGCCAAGACATGACCCCTCAGCTCAGAAATGAGACCCTATCTTATAAGACTGTGCAAGGCACTCAATTAAGAACCCTATGGAGAGCATTCTGAGCTTAGTAAGGGCTTGGGACGACTTAGCCATTCCTGCTCAATCCAACTGTGATGTCAGGCCTTCCGGTTTACGGGATAAGGAAACAGGCTCAGAGCGCTGGCCCCACTGGCAAGGTCCCCTGTGGCATGGGGTTCACAGGCTGTGGACTGAGTGTCGGAGTCTGATCTCTGGGGTTCACAGGCTGTGGACTGAGTGTGGGAGTCTGGTCTCTGGGATTCCCGGGCTGTGGACTGAGTGTGGGAGTCTGGTCTCTGGGATTCATGGGCTGTGGACTGAGTGTGGGAGTCTGGTCTCTGGGATTCCTGGGCTGTGGACTGAGTGTGGGAGTCTGGTCTCTGGGGTTCATGGGCTGTGGACTGAGTGTGGGAGTCTGGTCTCTGGGGTTCATGGGCTGTGGACTGAGTGTGGGAGTCTGGTCTCTGGGATTCCTGGGCTGTGGACTGAGTGTGGGAGTCTGGTCTCTGGGATTCCTGGGCTGTGGACTGAGTGTGGGAGTCTGGTCTCTGGGGTTCATGGGCTGTGGACTGAGTGTGGGAGTCTGGTCTCTGGGGTTCACGGGCTGTGGACTGAGAGTGGGAGTCTGGTCTTCGGGGTTCACGGGCTGTGGACTGAATGTGTGAGTCTGGTCTCTGGGATTCACAGGCTGTGGACTGAGTGTGGGAGTCTGGTCTCTGGGGTTCACAGGCTGTGGACTGAGTGTGGGAGTCTGGTCTCTGGGGTTCACAGGCTGTGGACTGAGTGTGGGAGTCTGGTCTCTGGGATTCACAGGCTGTGGACTGAGTGTGGGAGTCTGGTCTTCGGGGTTCATGGGCTGTGGACTGAGTGTGGGAGTCTGGTTTCTAGGTCTGCTTTTTTCCGAGCAGAGCCACTACCTTGCTGCAAGAGCCTCAGTCACCTGAGTTGGCTGCTGGGCGCCTGTCCGGGATGATGGCAGCCATCAGCTTGCGCACACCCCGCATCCCTGTGGCCAGGTGATTCATGTACATGCTGTCCACCTTGGGGGACTCAGTGCCAGTGATGCCATCATGGTGCTGGACCTGTGACCACCAGAGACAAGAAAGAAGGGAGTCAGGATTGGCTCGGGAGGCTCCCCAGAGTGCAAGGGATGGGAGGCATCTCTTCCATCTCACAGAAGAGGAAACTGAGGCAAGAGGCTGATGGAACAGCCCACCCTTTCCTGACCCATGGACATGTCCTGCCTGAGTCCTCCATCTCACAAAGGGAACATTTCCGGAAGGGACTTAGCCTCCCCTCCACCATCATTTTCCTGTGTACTGGTCCCTCGACACAGTGTACACAGTGTGATGTTCCCACTCCTTGGGGCCCTTTTTACAGAGGGGAAACTGAGGCTCCCCAGTTGAAGCCACCTTAGCCAACTGCTTTGATGGATTTAAAAAAAATTTTTTTTATTAATTTTTTATTTATTTCCGTATGTGTATGAATGTACTGTCTGCATGCAAGTTTGTGCACCTGTGTCGTGCAATGCTGCAGAGGTCAGAAGAGGGTGTCGGATTCCCCTGGAACTGGAGTTCTCCTGGAATTGGAGTTTCAGACGGTTCTCGGCCGCCATGTGGGTGCTGGGGATCGAACCCCGGTCCTCTGCAAGAGCGGGCGGCGCTCCTAACCGCTAGGCCATCTCTCCAGCCCCCTGCTCTGATGGATTTTAAAGTCTGCCTGCTTCTTCCCAACACGGCTCCTGGAACACTCAGCCCTAGGAGACCAGCAAATGGATCTGCCAGTGACAATTTACAAAACTTCTTGGGTCTCCCCCTGGGGACAAGCCAAGATGGCCATCCTGCCATTCTATTGCCCCACCATCCTCCAGGATGAAAGTCCCCAGGGAGGAAATCAGAGCTCTTTGTAACAGGTGCAAAGCTTAAGGGAGCCACCCTCTGAGCCATGAGACTGTGGATCCAGCTACGGCCGTTTCACCTTGCAGCAGCTTTGTAAGCAGAGGGTCCGCAGCTTTCTCTTCTGTAAACTGGAGTCTCCAATGCTGGGGTTGGGGATTTGTTTTAAGACACGGGTGGAAAGCATAAGCACAGGAGAGTCTGGTTTCATTGAGGCTGCTTGTGACCTTACCTCAGACACAGCCCAGCGGAGCTGCTGGAGCTGTTGCAGGGCCCAGGCGGGGTCCAGAGTCCCGTGGGGAGCTGGCCACATGTAGCGTGTGAACATGGACTCCCCAGCATACAGCAGGGTGCTGGCTTGCCGTGCTAGCCCTTTGAGTGTGCTCCGGGATGAATAGAAGCCTGTCCAGGCCTGGTACGGTTCTGGGAGGTAAGTACACATCATGAAGCTGAGGGGTCAGTACACAGGGTGAAGCTGGGAGAGATTGGGAGCGAGAGTAGCATGGAGCCTCAGCGGGCAGCACACAGTGGTGAAGAACCCTGAATGCCCACAGCAGCTTTTGTATGTGACTCTGTGGGCTCTAGGAAGTCCTGGGGTAGGCCTGCATGCCGGCAGAGTCCCTTCTGAATCCCATGGGAGGGGCGGAGGTGGGAGCCGAGTGGAAGGTTGCCAAGGTGCCCAGAGCTGGAGGCCGCAGGGGGGCTGTCTCACAAGGTGGTTCTGGTAGTGTCTGTACTCTGGCTCCTCCCAGGTCTAGTTTGGGCCTTCTAGTTCCTATTCTTTCCCCACAGGACCTGGGCTAGACTCTAATGAGTGGCCATATGGCTGTGAGGAAAGGGCACAGATGGTCTAACAGGGGCCCTATAGCTCCATCACCAAATTGAGTGGGAGGAAGGGTCCAAACTGTAAACCAGGCACATCACCCTGAATTTTATATTGTACCTGCTTCCATTTTCATTTAGCCACACACATATGATACCTTCCCAACTCTAACCACCGCCACAGACTATAAGCACACCCCACTGTGACTATAGGCACTCCCTCACGATGCCTCCCTTCCTGCCACGGCTGTGGCTGTGCCCATTCTTGTCTCCATTCTCCTCATGTGTGCCAGCTAAGCCTGACAACAGTGTGGTAGAAAACACAGAAGCCCCTCCCCAGCTTCTCCAGGAAGCCTGACAGAGCTCAGTCAAGGGGACCAGGGAAGCCAGGCCCCGAGGATCCCTGTCGCTGGAGCCCATCTGCTTGGTGCCTTTGGAAGGGAGGAAATGGGGAGAGGGGAAGTGGCCCCCACAGATCCTTCACAGAGCTCCTTCTCCAACTCTCTAAAGCCCCTTCACTGATGGGATTAAGTGGGAGGAACTTGGACCCTCTGGCGTCACTGTGTCTTGGGAAGGCAGAGAGGGTCAGCAGGCTTGCTCCAGGCGGCCTGACCACATGGTGGTAAGTGGCCAGGTGGCAGGTGCCCTCCAAGATTCTGCCTCCTACTCCTGGACTTAAACTGACCAGCTGGTGTGGGTTGCGAGTGCTAGGCAAAGCTTATTGCCAGGCCCTACTGTGTTCTGGTCACTGAGCTGTCCTGCTTGAGGTGTGCCCATCACCATTCTACCCACCCTGTCTGGGCTTCTCCATCTGGGTGAGTGGAGAGAGGGGCCGCAGGAGCCTTCAGAGGCTGTGACATCACATGCAATCAAGGGATTTTTACTTTGTTTTTAACGTTGGGAATAGAGCCTAGGCATTCTGCATACTAGATAAGTGCTCTACCACCCGGCTCTTCCCACAGGCCCACGACAAAGAAGCTAGTTCCCAATGATGGCCTGAGAGCTTCTACGTGCCCTGCCCTCTGCTGATAGCTAAGCAGCGATGGGCCTGGAGGGTTTACCAGCAGGGAGCGCACCCAGGTGGTGCGGATGCTGTGTGCCCTCCCTGAATCCTGCATGTCTGCAAGGAGCCTCCAGAGCCTGGATTGGATGGCCACAGTCACTCCAGGCACACCAGCAACATTGGTGCCCCCACTGTGAGGGAGGGTGGGCTCTAGACTTCGCCCAGCCAGGAGCAGAGACTGGAGGCTACTCAGCCTCAGGTCTGAGGACCCAGGCAGGAGGTAGAGAAGGTCCTTCATGATGACAAGGACTGGGCAGAGCAAGAAGGAATTGTGTGGCTTCTAAAACAGAGAAGGCACTGGGCTGCCCAGCCTTGGCATGAGGAGGGGCTGCCTGGAGGGACATGGAAGATGAGCAGGTGGGAGCTGGGGAGTGAGGGCGCTGCAAGGGACTGGGGTGGAGGCACTGAGCCTGCGGGAAGCGGCCATGTGAGGTGGTTAGGCTGTCTTGGGGTGGTGAGCATGTGTGGACCTGCCTGACACCCCCTTGTGGGCATGGAGAACAGTGCCAAGCCCACATTGAGGAGGTCTATGCCCTCCCTAGTGTTAAATTACCCCCAACCTCCTGGGGCTCATACCTGAGGAATAGGGCAGGAAGTCTTGGTGGTCACGGATGTGCCAGGTCATGTTGAGAGAGTGCAGGGTGTGGAAGTAATCGCCCAGTGTGGCGTACTGCACCGAGACACCGAGCTGCGAGGAGTGGTTGTTGATGTAGTTCAGCAGGGGGTCCATGTTGGCAAACTGCACGGAGGCGTTGAAAAACTGCTTGTCACAGCCCTGCAGGAGGACACAGGTGGTGGCATGGACATCTGGTAGCAGAGCCCTGGCCTTTACAGGAGGGCTAATCACTGCCCCACCACAGCTCACAGACCAACCAGAATGGCCCCTGTTGCTGTCAGCTCTGGGCCCCTTTTAAGTAACTATCCCAAGGACTAATTGTGATAAGTATAATTTTCACACAGCCCTGAACATATCCTGACCTCCAGCAGCCATGAGTTAGGAAGGCGCACTGGGCAGGTCTGAACACAAACTCTCTATTCCTTTCTACTCTGCTGGAATAGCTGTGTGGCTTCAGGACAGCTCTGCAATCTCTCTGTACCTCAGGCCCTCAACTATAAAATGGATACCAGCAATGCCCCCTCCTGGGTCCCAGCGATGCCAGATAGAGAGCTAAGAACAACAAAACGACAGAGCAGTCAGTGCTTGGCACACGGTGGTGCTTAATAAAGGTTAGCACTGATGATGGGGTATGGCGCTGTTTTGGGGGAACACCCATTTCACACATAAGGAAACAGATGCTTGCAGAGGACAGCTTTCAGCTCAGCCCCAAACAATGCAAAGGGAAGCAATACATACGGTGGGAGCGGCTGCTGGCATGTCTAGGGGTTTCTGTCAGGTGAGAGAGGCTTGAGGGGCACCCAGGATGGGAGCGTGGGTGAGGCCCAGGGGTCTGTATGGAAGGATGGAGCAGCAACGGCTGGGTAGGGATGGCCAGGTTAGAGTTGACCTCATGTGCGGGCTGCTTCTGAGGAGGGGTCGCACCCAGGGTGCATGGTAAGCCAGAGCCGTGTTGAGGACACATGGGCTTGGGACGCGCCATACCCAGGGCCAGAGGACGTGAGGAGTCCGGAACCAGGCAGCCCTCTGTTTCACGTTGGCCACCAGAGCCTCGGCGTAGAGGTGGATGTTGGCTGGGGTGACGGGCTCACTCATGTTGGGATACATGCCATCCGGGGGTGGCTCTGGGAAGACGGCTATACCATTCCAGTAGAACCCGGACCTGAAGGAGGGCAGAGGCTCAGGGCCAGGTGGGACATCACCAAGGTGCCACATGGAGCTGGTCTTGACTTCTTCACCATGATGGCCCAGTGCGGCTCAGCTGGGTGTGTGTGCATGCATATGGGGGCCAGAGGAAACCTCTGGTGTGGCATTGCAGGAGACTTCCATCTTGCTTTTTGAGGCATGGCCTCTTGCTGGCCTACGGCCTGCTGATTTGGCTGTGCTGCCTAGCTACGGAGGCTCAAAGATTCTCCTGTCGCTGATTTAGCAACACTAGGATTACAAATATGTGCCCTTAATCCCAGTACTAGGAGGCAGAGGTAGACAGATCTCTGTGAGATTGAGGCCAACCTGGTCTATGTAGCAAGTTCCAGGCCAGCTGGAACTGTAGGGAGACCTGTCTGAAAAAGATAAAACAAAAACAAAAACAAAAAAACAAAACAAAACCAACAAAACCCCCAAACAAACAAGAAGGGCTGGAGAGATGGCTCAGTCAGTGGTTAAGACTACTGAGTGCTCTTGCAAAGGACCCAGGTTTGGTTCCCAGCACCCACATGGGAGCTAACAAGCACGTGCCATTACCACCCAGAGCAAGCAGCAGGGGCGGGGGACAGACGGGGGCCCCACCGGTTGGAGAAGGGGATGTCGGAGGGGGTGCAGTAGCTGTACTGGTCCATGACATGTGTGAAGATCTCTTGCTGCTCCGACAGGGATGGGGACCCCCGCCACACAAACTGCAGCCCCTGTGAATCCAAGAGAACAGGTGAGGGGCAAGGATAAAGCTCACAGGCGCGAGGGATCCCCTTCCCTAGCCTTGCACACCCACGGCCCCCCTTCATCTTCTCAGGAGCTCAGAGATGAGACCACTTCTTGCAGCCTCCTCTGTCAGATTCCTTCGTGCAAGATGCGCCCACTGCCACGCGTGGCCATGGGATCTGCCTCCGGGAGCTGCGCGTGTCCCAGACACTCCTTAGTTTTCCCTGGGCCAAACCTCACTGAGAATCTGATTCTAATCTGCTTAAAAACCACAGGCATGGAGTGCTCATTTCTGCGTGGATGCTCTGATGGTTAGGGTGTGCTCACGGTTCTAGAACCGGTTCTGGAGAATACTGCCTTGGGACCCTACACACGCCCTCTTTGACCTGGACTGGAGGGAAATACGAAATGACAAGTGAAATTAGCAATTAGCAATAGGGGTGTTGTCAGGCTCAGGACCAGTAGCCCATACTTCACAGGTGATAATGGGGTGTTGTCAGGCTCAGGACCAGCAGCCCATACTTCACAGGTGATAATGGGGTGTTGTCAGGCTCAGGACCAGCAGCCCATACTTCACAGGTGATAACAAAATGTTCCTTGTCCTGCTGCCCTGGAGCCCAGGTGCACCTCTGTATAACTCTTGGTGGTCAGCTCTGCCACTGCTCCATGGGGCATCCTGGATAGGACACCTTACCCTCTGGGCCTTGCTCTTCCCATCTATAAGACGGGTGTAATTATAATTGTGCCTTGCATAAAGATATGCTGAAGTCCTAATCATTGATACCTTGGCCTGAGGGTTCTGTGTGGCTGGGTCTTGTCAACATGGGTTCATGAAGAAGGATCTTAACATAGGACTGCTGTTTACACATGAAGGGGGTATAGCTTTGTGGCAGAGCACTTGTCTAGACCTGCAGGACCCTGGCTTTCATCACCAGCACCACTAGAACAGAACAGAGCAGGACAGAGTAAGGGTAGGACAGGAGAGGTGGGGTAGAGAGGGCCAGGGAGTGAAGAAGAGAGGGAGGAGAGGAAGGGAGGACAGGAGAGGAGGGGTGGAGAGGGCCAGGGAGTGAAGAAGAGAGGGAGGAGAGGAAGGGAAGACAGGAGAGGGAACATTGTTTAAAGAAAACCACAGCCAGCGGAGGCTGGGGGAGAGAACGGCCGCCTGTCTGCTGAGGAGGGAGCCTGGGGGAGACTCTCCCCACAACCTTCAGGGCCGCACCTCCCTCAATCTGACCTAACACCAGCGACCTCTAGAGCTGTGAGGCCACGTTTGCTGGCCAAGGCCCAGGTGTCACCGAAGGCCCCCTCCCGGGCAGCTCCAGGGCTGACGGAGATGGCACCAGGCCCAGGCTTTCTCAGTTCATGGTTAAAGGAGTCACCTGCTGTGGCCGTGTCGTCCATGTTTCATTTCTACCAGAGCTACATACACAGCTACAGAGCTAAGTCATCTCTCCTGATGTCCAAGCTGAACAGGCCCTGCCTGTCTCCAGCTCTGCTTCCAGACTGTAGCTCTGTTCTAGTGGAAGGCCAAGCCCTGGGGAGGAGCTGGCCTACCCCTAGCCCAGCTAAGGGGTAGGAAGGCCCACAGGCAGAAGGCCATCCTGGTGGAAACCACAGGAGCCAGCTCTGGGCCACACAGCCCTCTAAGACACAGTGAAGGGCAGGAAGAGCAGGAGGCGACAGCATGTGTGGCATGACACACACCTGGGTCTCTTGCATGGCATCCTTGAGGTTGTAGTCGATCCGGGAGATGAGATGGGCATTGAAGCCTGCCAGGGCAAACAGGGTGGGGGCTGTGGCCGATGCACCGAATGGGTCCACATGCCAGGAGAACTGAGGCCGGGTCCCAAATGTTTCGTAGAGGAAGCCGTGCCCTTCTGCAAAGACAGCGTTACCTGGCCGGGCTGCTCTGGGCACCCTTCACTCACTCCTGCTCACTAGAGGACTGTAGTACCAGTGACCAAGCAGCTCACAAGGGCTGCAGAGGAGGGATTAGATTCAATTCTTTTTTTTTTTTTTTCTTTTTGTCTTTTTGAGACAGGGTCTATCTATAGTCCCAGTTGGGCTGGAACTTGCTATGTAGACCAGGTTGGCCTTGAACTTACAGAGATCTGCCTGCCTCTGCCTCCGTAGTGCTGGGATTAAAGGCATGCGCCACCACACCTGCTTTTTCTTCTTTTCTTTTCTCTTTCTTTTTTCTTTTCTTTTCTTTTTTGAGATAGGGTCTGTCTGTAGCACCAGCTGGCCTGGAACTTGTTATGTGGATCAGGATGGCCTTGATCTCACAGAGATCTGCTTGCCTCTGCCTCCTGAGTGCTGGGACTAAAGGTATGTGTCACCATGCCTGGCTAGGTTTTAACTCTTTTTTTTTTTTTAATTTTTTCCGTATGTGTATGAATGTATTGTCTGCATGCAAGTCTGTGCACCCGTGACGTGCAATGCCGCGGAGGTCAGAAGAGGGTGTCGGACTCCCCTGGAACTGGAGTTCTCCTGGAATTGGAGTTTCAGACGGCTTGGCAGCCATGTGGGTGCTGGGGATCGAACCCGGGTCCTCTGCAAGAGCGGTCGGCGCTCTTAACTGCTAGGCCATCTTTCCAGCCCAGGTTTTAACTCTTAAGTGCATACATCACATACAATTTACTACCAATCTCCAAATTCATGATTCCAAAGCATTAAATATGTTCACATATGTCACCATTAAGTTCTAGAACCTTCCATATTGTAAAACCGAAACTGTCCATTATACTCTGACTTCCCAGGCCCCAGAAGCAGCATTCTGCATTGTCTGTGGGTTTGGTGGCTCCAGGGACCTCCTGCAAGTGGGATCCTGGGCACTCCTCCTTTTGTGTCTGGCTCATTTCCCTCAGGGCCATGTGAACAAGCCTCAAAGTGGATCCTTCAGCCCTCACGCAGCACCACCTGACATCCTGACAGCAACTCCAAGAGACCCTGAGCCGAACGCAGTGGGCAAGCCACTCCTGAACTCCTCAGCCAGAAACTGGACCTACGAAATGTTTGCTGTTGGAGGTTACTAAATGGGAGAGAATTGTCACATAGCAAAGAGCTCTGGATTGGACACATTCAACCCCTCATTTATTCATTATTCTGAAGCCCCCACAATGGAGTGTCACTGAGCTCAGGGCTATAGGAGAAGAAATTCCTAGGGTTGAATGTGCCACTGACTAGTGTCCCCAAGCCCTGTCCCAAACACTGTCTTCCTACCACCCAATACGGTTCTAGTCTGTGTGCTGCTAGGAACTAGGAATGGGGCACGAAGACTCAGCAACACCCTAGGCCTGGGAACATCCCATCCCAGGTGATATCTAGGATTTGGAAGCAGAGAGACAAGCCAAGCTGTAAGCAAGATGGAAGCAGGGAGTTCAGGGGCAGTCAGAAGGGCAGGAGGGATGGGGTGGCATGTGGCCGGGTGGGTCAGGAGTACAGAGTGGACATGGATCAGCTGCCCTCCAGCAGCAGGGCAGTCTGGGAGGATGGAGTGGGCATGGATCAGCTGCCCTCCAGCAGTAGGGCAGCCTGGGAGGATGGAGTGGGCATGGATCAGCTGCCCTCCACCAGCAGGGCAGTCTGGGAGGATGGAGTGGGTATGGATCAGCTGCCCTCGACCAGCAGGGCACTCTGGGAGGATGGAGTGGGCATGGATCAGCTGCCCTCGACCAGCAGGGCACTCTGGGAGGATGGAGTGGACATGGATCAGCCGCCCTTCAGCAGCAGGGCATCTGGGAGGATGGAGTGGATATGGATCAGCCGCCCTCCAGCAGCAGGGCAGTCTGGGAGGATGGAGTGGGCATGGATCAGCCGCCCTCCAGCAGCAGGGCAGTCTGGGAGGATGGAGTGGACATGGATCAGCCGCCCTCCAGCAGCAGGGCAGTCTGGGAGGATGGAGTGGGCATGGATCAGCCGCCCTCCAGCAGCAGGGCAGTCTGGGAGGATGGAGTGGACATGGATCAGCCGCCCTCCAGCAGCAGGGCAGTCTGGGAGGATGGAGTGGGCACGGATCAGCCACCCTCCAGCAGCAGGGCAGTCTGGGAGGATGGAGTGGACATGGATCAGCCGCCCTCCAGCAGCAGGGCAGTCTGGGAGGATGGAGTGGGCATGGATCAGCCACCCTCCAGCAGCAGGGCAGTCTGGGAGGATGGAGTGGACATGGATCAGCCACCCTCCAGCAGCAGGGCAGTCTGGGAGGATGGAGTGGGCACGGATCAGCCGCCCTCCAGCAGCAGGGCAGTCTGGGAGGATGGAGTGGGCATGGATCAGCCACCCTCCAGCAGCAGGGCAGTCTGGGAGGATGGAGTGGACATGGATCAGCCACCCTCCAGCAGCAGGGCAGTCTGGGAGGATGGAGTGGGCACGGATCAGCCACCCTCCAGCAGCAGGGCAGTCTGGGAGGATGGAGTGGACATGGATCAGCCGCCCTCCAGCAGCAGGGCAGTCTGGGAGGATGGAGCACGAGACTCCATGACCAACAGCAGCATGCTGAGGGCAGGTGAGCTCCCTGGACTGTTCCCACGCTGGTAGAGCCCTCATGGTTTGGGGCACAGTGCCAGCCTCTGGCAAGGGCAGTAGTGGATCTGAGCCAAAGGCATGCTAACTTCTTCCCATCAGACATTTTCTTCACAGTCAGCAGCATGGCCACTGAACAGGCCTGACCATTGACAGGTCAGTGGCAGAGGCCGAGACATCTCCACAGCCTGGAGAGGGCATGTGAGTGAATCAAAGCCCAACTCAGTGCAAACAGCAAGTGAAAGCTCGCCTTGCCTTGTGGGAACCGTAAATGGGTGCATTTGAAGAAGCCAACTTTTTGTCTTGCTTTTAGGAACTCTTTGAAAGTTCTGCCCTCAGGCTGGAGAGATGGCTCAATGGCTAAGAGCACTAGTTGCTCTTGGAGAGGACCAGGGTTTGATTCCCAGCACCTACATGGTAGCTAACAACAGTCTGTAACTTCAGTTCCAGGGGATGTGACACCCTCTTCTGGATTCCTCGGGCATTGCACAACACAGGTGTATTTTCATACATGCAGGCAATACACTAACTACATCAAATAACAAAATGGGGCTGAAGAGATAGCTTAGTGGTTAAGAGCACTGACTGCTCTTACAGAGGACCCGGGTTTGATCCCCAGCACCCACATGGCAACTGAGAACTGTCTTTAACTCCAGTTCCAGGGGAACGCCCTCGTCTGACCTCCGCTGCATTGCACAACACGGGTGCACCAACCTACATGCAGACGGTATATTCATACACATAAAAAATAATAAAAATAAAAAAACCCAAAATAGCCAGGTGTGGTGGCACACGCCTTTAATCCTAGCACTCAGGAGGCAGAGGCATGTGGATCTTTGTGAGTTCAAGGCCAGCCTGGTCTACAGAGTGAGTTCCAGGCCAGCCAGGGATAGAGACCCTGTCTCGAAAAGACCAAAAAATAAAATAAAATAAAAAATATTTTTAAAAAGTTCTGCCCTCAGCTCCATCACTGGGTCCCTGAATCACTTGTAGTCTCATGTTGCCTGATTTATGAACTACTCTTTGTACAAATAAACTATACTTTCAGTGTGCTCAAATTTATATTTTAACAGCATAGATTATAGAGACAGACATGCATGGGCTAAGCCTGCTGGGCATCCAGGGAAGGTCTCTCCTTAATTTGAAGAAAGCCAAGAAGGGTGCAAACATCCCTTCAACCATGAAGCTGGGGTGATGGTGATAATGGTGATGATAGTGGTAGTGATGGTGATTGTGGTGTTGCGACAGGATGGGTGATGGTGGAGGTGATAATGATAATGGAGGAGGTATGATGGAGATGACGGTGGTAGTGATGGTGATAGCAGTGATGGTGGTGATGGTGACCATGGCGATGGTGACCATGGTGATGATCAGGGCGATGGAGCAGGTGTGATGGTGATGATGGTGTTCATAATGACAATGGTGGTAGTCAAGGCAGATATTTATTGAGTATTCATTACGGAACCACATGTTCCACTTAAAGTCCCTTTTATAAATTATTCTAATTTAATTCTCACAAGAACCCTTTGAGAAAGATATTTTCATCAAACTAATCTCTTAATGAGGAAGCTGAGGCATGAAGTACACCCCTTGCCCAGGGTCATAGGTGGAACTCCATGGGGCTATGATGGATCCAGATCACCTGACTCTTAACCCTTCCATTCAACTCTCGGTGGCCCTAGATCAGTTTCCACAGCTAAACTGGCCTGCTAAGAGAGGCAGGCAGAGCTCAGAACCTGGGGGCCAGAGCAGACACACACTTGTACCCACTCAAGGGCCCTATGTGACAGAGTAGCTGTTATGATTTGAATGTGAAGCCCTCCCCACATGCTTGTGTGTGTGTGTTGGGGCTTCATCCCAGCTGGTGGTACTATTTTGGGAGGTACTGGAAACTTGAGAATGTGGGGCCTGGATGGGAGAAGTAGGTCACTGGGGCAAGTCCTTGGGGCCATCTTGTCTCTGGCCCCCTCCTGTCTCTCTGCTTTCTGTCCACACTGAGCTCAAAAGCACTGTTCTCTACATGCTGTCAGTGCCGTGACATTCTGCCTCACCACAGGCCTAGAATCACTGGAGCCAGGGACTCTTGGCTGAACCCTCAGAAACTGTGAGCTAAGCCAAACCTTCCCTCTGTTAGTTGTTTTTTTCAACTATTTATCCATGTTAACAAAGCAGCTAATGCAGTGAGCAAACCTGTGAGTTGTAGGATCTGGTCGTCCAGGTGGGTCACGGCTTCGTCATGCATAACCTGGCCTCCAAGAACAAACTCCAGGCGTCCTTCATCCAGGAGCTGATGGACCTGGGCACAGTTAGGCCAAAGAAGACAGCTAGGTCATGGGTCCCAAGCTTGGCTTGGACTGGGGGCCCAGCCTGCAGTGTTTCTCGGGGGCTCTCTGTGAAACTTCTTTGGGGGACTGACAATTGGAGGGGGACAGGCCCATTATTCTGTCCTTCAGTGTGGTCTTGCTGATGAACATGTGTTGGCTAAATGAGTGCAGGGGTAGGCAGAGACAAACAGTGGGCCTGCAGGTGAACGGTAGGCTGCCAGGCTGTTTGTAGACAGTGCTTTTGGCTTGTATGCCAAGGATGTAGCTACTGGGGATTTCTCAGAGCAGAGCCAAGGGGCTACACTAGCAGGTCCCTACCCAGGTTGTTACACGAAGGCCACACCTCTGTAAGAGGGTCAGAGACAGATCCCATTGGACACCCTGAAGTAGCATGCTCTAAAGTCAGGCTTGGCTCAAATCCCATGTGCCATTCATAAGCTGTGTACCCACAGCCATTTGTTTACCCTTTCTGAGCCCAGACCATCTATGTAAGTCCGGTAACAATGCCCATGGCTGGTATATGCAAGTGGCCTCAAACATTAGGTTATGCCCCATGACTAGATGGGTGTCAATCTTAACAGACTCCCACCCCAGCCGCAGTAAGACCTGGCAGGCTTGCTCTTTGCCTGCTTAGCTTTGCTGTCTTGAGCAAGTTCCTTAACCTCTTGGAAGCTCAAGTTCAGCTGCTAGTCTCAAGGACGAGTGCTGGGGAGTAAACTATGAGCTCCTAAGTATTTGTGTCCTCCTCGGATCCATTCTTGGCCATGACCAGTCCAAGAAGGGGGCAGTCACCCAATTTTATAGAGGTGGAAGCTGCACCTTACAGAAGCCAGTGGCAGCGACAGAGGCAGGACCAGGCACCAGCCTGCTCGGGTACTCTGCACTTCGAAAGGCAAGCCTATGCCCACCCTTGAGCCACAGGGACCCCAATCAAGGCCACCAGGAGGCCAGGCAGCATGTGCAAGTTGGGGGGGGGCAAAGCTTAGGGAACCTGGGTGTTCCTGAGCACCAGCTCCTGCTGTCTTTTAAAAAATTAATTAATTAATCAATCAAATAATTAATTAATTTTTGAGGCAGGGTTTCACTAGGTAGCCCTGGCTGGCCAAGAACTTGCTACATAGACCATGCTGGCCTGGAACTCACAGAAAGCTTCTTGCCTCTGCCTCTCAAGTGCTGGGATTAAAGGCATGTACCACCAAAATTAATTAACTTTTGGTCTTTTTGAGACAGGGTCTCCCTGCAGTCCCAGGTAGCCTGACACTCACATGTAAACCAGAGTGGCCTCCATCACATAGAGATCCATTGCCTCTGCTTCCTGAGTGCTGGGACTAAATGTGTCACCATGCCCTGCTATTTTTTGATTTTTAAGAGGCTAGAGAGATGGCTCAACAGTTAAGAGCACTGACTGATCTTGCAGAGGACCTGTATTCAAGGCCTAGCACCCACATGGGGACTAAGAACTGTCCATAACTTCAGTTCTAGGGGAATCTGACACTGACCTTCACTAGCATTACACAGTATGGGTGCACTTACCTACATTCAGGCAATGATAAATACATAGTTAAAATATTAATATTTTATTATTTCTATTTTATGTGTATGCATATGTATTGCTTGCATGTAGGTAGGTGCATTGGTGTTATGCAATGCCGGAGAAGGTCAAAACGGGGCGTCGGTTCTTTGGGAACTGGAGTTATAGATGGTTCTTAGCTGTCATGTGGGTGCTGGGAATTGAATCCAGGTTTTTTGCAAGATCAGCCAGAGCTAACTGCTGAGCCATCTCCGGCCCCTAAATATTTTTAAATTGTGTGTGTGTGTGTGTGTGTGTGTGTGTGTTTCTGTTTGTTTATATGTGGGTATGTGCACATGAGTGTAGATGCCCATGGAGACCAGAGGCCTGGGATCCTGTTGTCAGTTGCCTGGCATGGGTGCTGGGAACCAAACTCTGGTCCTCTGGATGCACAGCAAGCACTCTTAATCACTGAGCCATATCTTAGCACATAGGCTGTGTGGGGGAAGATTTTCTTTTTCTCTTTGTTCTTTCTTTCTTTAATCTCAAGGGCATCCAGAAAGGCAACATTGCAGACGGCCCAGTCCTGGACAGCACCCCGAGCATAAGCCTTGTGCTTTACAACTGGCATAGCCCAGACCACATCTGGAGATCCCATCGAGTTTCCATCTGTTTTTTTCCTCTGGGAATCCAAGGGATCTGTGCCACCCTGGCCCTTACCTTACCTGCTGTTTCTGCTCCTCAGAAGCCACACTGTCCCACCACAGCCGGAAGAACTCCTGTTCCACTGCGATGAAGCGGCGCTGCTCTCCGTGAACCAGCTCGGCCACCACCGTGGTATAGACATTGGCTGCGTAGGCTCGCATGCTTTCCTAGGGAGGCAAAGGATGTTACAGCAACCCAGGAGATCTGGGGGTCTGGGGGTGAGCCTGGAGGCCCAAAACGAAGATCCTGCGAGACCAAGTGTCCCAGGTGCCCATCACCTCCAGAGCATCCAGGCCTCATGGGTATGCAGTAGGGAATCACTGCTCTCGCTTTGCAGATGGAGAAACTGAGGCAGTGGTCACAAAGCTCCGTGTTCAAGGTCCAAAGCAGAATCACGAAGTCTGTGGGCAGGGCACAGGGGTCACTGAACTGGTCCCAGGGTCAGCCCCACAGACTTCCTAGCAGTCACCTGACAACCACCTGCTCTGCCACCTCCTGCTCCAGATTCACTCAGGAGAGGAGTTACTTGTCAGCCCTCATACTGGGGTCCCACTGCCTGGAATGCAGGGTTCACCTAAGTAAGAAGCGATACCAGAACTCGGGGCAAGAAGTGGCTCGCCCAATGCAGATCAGCCAGCAGGGCAGGGTCGGGGCTGGAACCCAGGAGGGTGCCCTTAGGTGCTGGGCCGGGCCACGGTGCACCGTGCAGGACGAAGCTGCTGTGCAAGGGGTGCGGGAGCGCGCGCCACCTACCTGGACCGTGTAGACCCAGCCCACGTCCATGTGGCTGTGGGGCACCACGAAGGCCCGAATGGGGCCGGGGAGCCTGGCCGCCCGAGGCTGCAGGAGCAGCAGCTGGCCGAGCAGCGGCAGCCAGAGCAGTGGCCCCATGTTGTGGCGGGTGGAACGCTGCCCCTGGAGGACTGTGCGATCCACTTCCGGATCTGCGCGCTCCCTGTGGGCGGGAGTGCGCGGTGCAGAGTTTGCCTGCGCTAGTGGCCTAGAAGCCTTCTGTCTGCAGCCGTCTACCTTGGACTGCTGTCATTTCGGCTGCCACCAGGGGGCCTTCTGGGATGACCCGCGGACCTCAGGCCTCACGGTGGGACTTCGGAGTCCGTTTTTAGGGAGTGAAAATGGCTACTGCAGACACAGCTCATGGAGGGGGTCAAGGTCAGCATATTCAAAATTAGACCTGGGGCTTGGATGGTGAGCAGGGACAGGTGTTTTAATCTCTCTGCTCTCCAAAAAGCAGAGGTGATAATAGAGCAGGTGTGAGTTGGGAGTTGTGAACAAAGTGAGTTTCTTGCCTCCCAGCTCATTAGAGCTGGTGCTTCACACTAGTGCCCCTAGTGAAGCTCTGAGCCAGCTCTGTGTACCCTCCCTGGAGAGCAGGAGTCTATGGTTTGGGGTTTGCTGGGCTGTGGTAGGGCCAGAGCTGCTCAGAGCTGCACCAACTTCTTCAGGACTCACAGCTGGGCTCTATTTCCCAGATTCCTTCGCGGTGCCGTGTTGTCTAATAGGTCGGGGGGCCAGAAGGGAGCTAGTTCTCCCCACTGCCTTGAAGAATAGCCCTTTGCAGACCCCCTGCAGGACAGAGCTATGGACAGAGGCTCCTGGGGACCACATAGGACCCGGAGAAACACAATTCACATGGAGAAGAAGCGAGTTTGGGTTGTTAACATACGGGAATTAACTTGTAGAACTGTGTTGCACTTTGTATTGGATGAAGATGCCCACTGCAAGATCAGCCATTCCGCCATCCCACTTGCTCCTGAGAGTGAGGGGGGAGAGGCTAATAAGCTGCTAGCAGCTTTTAGCTGACTGCAGGTGTGCAGTGTACCAGTGCCCGCTAGCTCTGCTGTAGACCACAGCTTCTTCATCTGTGGGTCATGACCACATACATGGGGGCTGCAAAAATTTTGGCAACAGTAAACCATGTTAGACCCAAATCAAATATGTAATAAATCTGTGATATTCCTGGGAGCGCTCACCCATGCTATGCTGTGACATCACTGGAGCCTTGGTTCTGAGCACGTGTGTGCTTTGCTCTGTGCATACAGTTCTGCCATGCAGCACCAGCAAACACTGCCGGAAACCACTTGGCTCGGATTTGAAGCTGCTGTTTTGCTATACATGGGAAGTTTTCTGCCACTTTTGCTGGAAACACTGTTCACTTGGGTCTGTGGATGTGTCTGATGGTGACCGACACTGGGGGAGAAAGTTTGGTGTGTTTCTCTCCATATTGTCTCTTTTTTGCTACCTTAATCTTTGGGTCAGTGTTAGTCCCACAAAGAACGAATTTAAAAAGAGGAAGGATTTATTGTGGCACATAGTTTTGAAACAGATTAGGGTAGCTACCTCTCCCTGGGATGACAGGCAGATGTTAGGCATTGTTAAAGCACTGTTCAAATATGTAAAAGTTACTGGTAATGTTAATGATGAACTGTTATTGCTGTAAGCACTCTTTCTGATATTTATCCTGCAAATGGGCTAAGATGTTGGGAGATGGGGACATTTGACCCCCTAATTGACAGCTGTTAGACCCCTCTCCAGTGCCTGGCTACTGTGAATGAATGAATGATGATCTATCAAGCATCCAGCTGGACTAGCCTTACACCCACACTGATTATCTTGAATTCTCCTTGCTTCGAGGAATTGAGGAAGCTATGTGATAATCCCAGCTGCTCGCTGCCTGTATTAATTAAAACACCTGGCAAGAAGCATCTTGAAGAAAGAGGGTTTATCAGGCTCACAGCCTGTGGGTCAGTGCATCATGGTGGGGAAGGTGAGACTGGTGCGTGAGACTGAAGCTGAGAGATGGAGGCTGCTACTCAGGCCATCTCCTTTCTCCTTTTCAGTCCAGAACCCCAGCTCAATGTGCTGCTTACATTTAAGGAAGGTCTTGTCACCTCTGGAAACGCCGTCAGAAAGGTGCGCCTCAATCTCCCAGGTGACTCGAAATATAATCAAGTTGACTGAAGGTTACCATCAAAAGTTTACCTGTTGTCAATTTGACAAACAAATACATCATTTTTAAACCATAACACCCTACCCCACACTCTCACAAAAACCTCATGCTTATTTCATAATGCAAAATGCATTTAGTCCAAGCCAGGTGTGGTGGTGCATGTCTTTAATCCTAGCACTTGGGAGGCAGAGGCAAGTGGATCTCTGTGAGTTCAAGGCCAGCTTGGTCTACAGAGTGAGTTCCAGGACAGCTGGGGCTATAGGGAGACCCTGTCTCGAAAAGACAAAAAAAAATGCATAGTCCACGAGTTCTCAAGTCTTACCTTTCTATCATGGATCAAAAATCCAAGTCCATAGGAAGAGTAGGCAGATCATCCGGTGTGGGAGGGGCAATGGGTACCGAATGAGCTCCAAATACACTGTGTATATATATTAAACTACAATAATGAGACCCATTATTATGAATAATTAATATATGCTATACATTTTCAAGAGATCCAAGTCCAAAGTGTGCTGAGTCTCAAGGTGATCTCCTAGATATATTTGCAACATACAAGGTAAATGTCCTTTACATACTTGCAACATACAATGGTCTGGGGTAACATTCTTTACATACTGTAACATACAATGGTATAGGATGAACATCTTGATTGGAAAAGGGAGGAGTGGAGGCATAAAAAGGAGGTGTGGAGCCAAATCAAGACCAAACGTTACATAATAGCAAGTGTGAGACACGGAGGAGGGCTGCATAGTGCTGGTCAAATGAAAAGTTCTTTAATTATAGCTGTCGGTCAAGAGGGGCTATCACCAGAAATTACTATTGACCACAAGGAGAAGCAGAGCATGGTTTATTAAGTCTAAAAGCACAATTACATCATGCCAGGAGCAAAGCCAATTACCATAGTTATATCAGATCACTACAGGTAACCATTCCTGGAGCAGGTCAGCTAACAAAGAGGTTTTCAGTTAACAAAAACTTTCTAAGCTTCTGTTAGGAAAAACAAGTTTCTCAGACTTGTAGAACAATGGGCTCCCTGAAACTGCAGGTAGAGCTAAATGAGAGAAGTTTTGCCTGGCTTGTTGTTTCTCAGTATTGTAGAAAGAGTGTACCCCCTGAACCTACCTGCATGGGATGTTCTGCCTGGCTGCCTGCAGTTAACATTGGGTGAGGAGAGGACAGCAGGACAGAAACACAGGGTAAAGCAAAAGTCAGTAGAACAAAATGGAATCAGTTTGGTCATGTCAGTAAACCCTACAGATCCATGCCTACCACTAGCACATTGGTATTCAACTTGCCTGGGCAGCCCTGCCATTATCCTCATCATTACATATTCTTTGGCAGATAGTCCATATTCCCAGCATCTCATATATCATGGGGTTTCCACTGAAGCATAGAATTCACTCTCAGAACTTCACATACCACCATTTTAGGGGCTTCCCACAGGACCCTGCTGTACATTGCCTGGTCTCCCAGGCCTTCCTTAAAAATCTAGGCAGAAGTCTGTGACTCCATAACTCTTCCATTCTGCATGAGTTGTTCCCCTTGGGTCATAACTGCAGAGGCCTGTGAGTGACTGGGTGGAAAATGGTTTTCTAGGCAGCCTTGTGTGAGCATGGTGCCCAAGTGACTCTTTTCAAAGAAAAGTCTTTCGCATGAGCTTATTGTTTTATACTCTGGAGCCTGTGATGAGTGAGGTCTGGCCATTTCCCTTTTATCCCAGTGAAAAGTGCTGGGTTCATTTTAAAAAGAGCCATCTTGCCGGGCGTGATGGTGCGCGCCTTTAATCCTAGCACTTGGGAGGCAGAGACAGGCAGATCTTTGTGAGTTCAATGCCAGCCTGGTCTACAGAGTGAGTTCCAGGCCAGCTGGGGCTACAGGGAGACCCTGTCTCAAAAAGACCAATAATAATAATAATAATAATAATAATAATAATAGTGATGATAGCTCTTTTTTTTGTCTTTTTGAGACAGGGTCTCCCTGTAGCCTCAGCTGTCCTGGAACTAGCTGGCCTTGAACTCATAGAGATCTGCCTGCCTCTGCCTCCCAAGTACTGGCTCGATCTATCTTATTTTTAGTTATGTTTATCCTGTGTGCCCATATGTGTGTGTGAGTTCAGGTGCCTGCTGAGCCCAGAAGAGGACATCTGATCCCTGGGAGCTGGAGTTATAGATGGTTATAAACTGTCTGATATGGTAGTCTGTGCTCTTAACCTTTTGAGTCAGATCTCCAGCCCTTGGCTTCTCATTGATGGTGCTAATCTCTCTCTTTTTTTTTTTAGCCAATGTTTTATTGAAGCTCTGTGCATTTCATACAAAATTACATTACAAATAATATCTAGACCCATGCTGTGGCCCCCTCCCTGCCCCCCCAACCCACCAGAGCTCATGCATTCTGCCAAACATGTTTTTCATCTTTTTATCAGTCTCTCAAAATTCTTGATGCAGGGGCTGGAGAGATAGCCTAGCAGTTAAGAGCACCAACTGCTCTTGCAGAGGACCCGGTTTGATCCTCAGCACCCACATGGTGGCTAAGAACTGTCTGTAACTCCAATCCCAGGAGAACTCCAGTTCCAGGGGAATCCGAGACCCTCTTCTGACCTCTGCGGCATTGCATGACATGGGTGCACAAACCTGCATGCAAACAGTACATTCATACACATACAAAAATAAATAAAATTTAAAAAATTAAAAAAAATTCTTGATGCAGAAGTTTACTGTTTTGAGCTGAAGTTCACCGTTTCAGTCAGTTCTTTGACCCAGACTTGTTGTTGTTGTTGTTGTTCCTTCCAATATGCATCACTCCAAAATATGCACATTTTTCTGCCCTTGTGTTCACACTGGGGTTTTCCCTTCCCATGATCACCAAATGAGGTCCCCCGCTGATGGGGTGGTCCCATCTACATCCAGGATGGCTTCCCACCTCAGTTAATCCTCTGGAGATTCCTTCGTGTCCAGATGTGTGCCTCAACTTCTAGGTGATTCCTATACCCAGTCGAGCTGACAGTGAGTCCACTCTTGTCTGGCCCCAGCCCACATGGTTAGCTGCTGGAGTCTCCCCTTCCCTTGCAAGGGATCAGGTCTTTTACAAGTACACCTGTCCATTTTCCACCTTTCTTGGCATTGTCTAGGATCTCTGCCTGCTGGCTTCAGCTGGCCTTGGTCAGTTGGAGGTACCAGTTGGAGATTGGAGGGCAAGAAGACAGAATATGCTCTTGTCCTTCCAGCTTTGGTGCCTAATTCTGAAGGTGGCTGCATCTCCGTGGCCATGGGTCATGGTGTGGTCTCTCTTTCCTAGCTCTAGCTTTTCTTTTCTTTTTTTAAATATTTTATTTATTATTTTTTATGTATATGAGTGTACTGTCTGCATATAGGTTGGCATACCTGTGTCCTGCGGTGTCGTGGAGGTCAGAAGAGGGTGTCAGATTCCCCTGGAACTGGAGTTAAAGATGGTTCTTAGCCGCTATGTGGGTGCTGGGAATTGAACCTGGGTCCTCTGCAAGAGCAGTCGGTGCTCTTAACTGCTGGGCCATCTCTCCAGCCCCTCCTAGCTCTAGCTTTTCTTGTGTTCCTGTAGCCATTTCCTCCCCACATCTCTGCATCCTAGGAGGCCCCCAGGTTCCTTTTATTGCTTGTCTCTGGGAACCCCAGAGGAGAAACCATTCTTTAAACTGAGGTGTGGGGTGAATATTGTCTTCAGGGAGATCCCGACGAATATGGAGGCAGCATGCGTGCTTGGGGGAATAAGTATGCCTAGTCCCCAGAACTGGCTCTTTCCTCTGCTGCTCACATGACGTGAGGGGGTAAGTTCTCACACCCTGCCCCCCAGAGCCTCAGCAAGGACAGTGAGTTTCAACTCAGCAGTCCAGGTTGGTGTTGATGGAACCTCCTCTGGTGCTCAGGCCCCAGCACAACATTCAGAAACAAGATGGGAGTCATAGGCCATTGGGACCCAGTCCCGGGTGTCCTACAAGTCCTCTGCTTGACTCTTGGCTGCATAGGTGATGATAACAGCAGACTCAGGAGGGACACAGACCCTGCATCTGTGTGCTGAGGGTCTTGTGGCTATGTGTAGGGCCACCATGCCTCTTCCCTCTCCCAGACTTGTCTCCTTCTCACCAGCCAGGGCCTCACTGGGTCCTGATAGACCTCCCTGTGCTCCGTGTTCCTTGCCTGTTTCAATAATTCCTCCTTATGTTAACACTGTCTCCCCCTTTTCTCTATGAGGTCTAAACCAAAATACAATTCATCAAACTTCACCCCAGGAAAGCAAGGGGTTTATTGGGGTTATTTACTGGCAGGAATGTGGGTGACTCTAAAGCAACTGCACTGAAAAGTGTGTGTCGAGCGTGGATGATGGCGTCCCCATGGCTGCACAGACGCAGCCCCTCCCTTAACCTTCCCCAGCTGATACAGTCTAGCACTTCCCTGAGTCCCCATGGGCAGTTAGGGCGGAATAGCTCACAAATGGCTGGGAGCAGTGGCTGAAATCTCAGGTGAGAGCTCCAATGACCCCTCCCCCCACTCATATGACTGTCATCAGTCCACAGCTGGGGACTGTGTCTTCTAAGTAGGTACAGATCATCTGATGAAGATGGCAGCTATTTTGCTCAGCTATTGTGCTCTACAACACAGTCCCATTCTATAGACACGGGCTGAGTCCCACATTCTACAGACATGCTCTGCCAGGACCCAGAGCACACTGGCTAGTGCTGCCAATTTGACAGACCCTAGAATTACCTAGGAGATGTTTCTCTGGGCGTGCCTGTGGGAGTGTCCTAGTTAACTTTATATTGCTGTGACAAAGTACTGTGACCAAAACCAACTTGAGGAGGAAAGCATATATTTGGTTTACACTTCCACCATCCATCATTGAGGGAAGCTAGGGCAGGAACCTGGAGGCAGGAGCTGAAGCAGAGACCGTGGAAGAATGCTGCTTACTGGCTCCTCTGGCCTGTGCTTAGCCTGGTTTCTTATGCAAACTAGGACCACCTGACCAGGGTTAGTGCCACCCACAGTGGGCTGGGCCCTCCCACATCACTCAACAGTCAAGAAAATGCCTCACAGACATGGTCACAGGCCAATCTGATAGAGGAAATTCCTCAATTGAGGTTCCCTCTTCCCAGGTGGGTCAAGTTGACAACGGAAGCTAACTATGACTGGGGGTTGTCTTAATTACATTACTTGAAGTAGAAGACCTGCCTACCGTGGGTGGGGCCACTCCCTGGTTGGGGTCCTGGACTGTGTAAGTGGAGAAACGGAGCCGAGCAGCAGCCTGTGTCCACCCCTCGGCAGCAGCCTATGTCCACCCCTCAGCAGCAGCCTGTGTCCACCCCTCAGCAGCAGCCTGTGTCCACCCCTCGGCAGCAGCCTGTGTCCATCCCTCGGCAGCAGCCTGTGTCCACCCCTCGGCAGCAGCCTGTGTCCACCCCTCTGCTTCCTGGTTGTGGCTGCCATGTGACCATGTGAACATGTGACCAGCTGCTTTGGGCTCCTGATGCCTTGACCTCCCACCGTGGTGGACTGACTGTACCTTGAACTGTGAGCCAGAACAAACCTCTCTTAAGTTGCCTTTGTTGATATTTTATCATGGCAACAGGACAAGGAACTAGGACAGGGCCACCGCCCAGGCACTTATGCATTCTTGGCTCTCCAAATAATTTCTAGGTATCAGTCAGGTACCCATTCCCTAGGAACTATCTGTGTTTCTTTCTTTCTTTTAGTGGGGGGGAGGTCTCTCCCTGTAGTCCTAGCAGACCTGGAACTTACCATATAGATCAGGCTGGCCTTGATCTCACAGAGATCCACCTGCCTCTAGCTCTTAAGTACTGGGAGTAAAGGTGTGAGCCACCATGTCCTGCTTACCACCTATGTTTCTTTTCTTTTTTTTTTTTAACCACCTATGTTTCTTATCCTCACATCGTGCATGGGTAAACTGAGGCAAAAGGGACAAGGTTTACCTGAACTGATCAGCTCATGTGGGATGGTTAGAATTGCTGACCCTCCTGTCTAACCACCAGGCTGCATGGCTCTGAGATGGGGAAGTTCTGAGAATGAAGTTCTTGGAAGAGAGAGCGGAGTAGAAGAGCCCCCTTTCCACCCCCTTCAGTGGGCCTGGGGAAATCCTGGGCCTGGGCTGACCGGAGCCTGCTGCAGGGGTCAAGAGTAACTGGGTCTACCCAGGGCAAGGATCCTTCTTCAGGAGAAACATGAAGGTAGTCAGGGAGGATGAAGAAAAGGATTCCCGGTAGAGAGAACAGCATCAGTTTAGGTCAGAGTCCTGAAACACGGGTGTTGTTTTCTGAAGGGCATGGGTTCTGGGCAGTTACAAATAAGTGACAGGAACCATGGGAAGGAAGGGTGGAGAGGGCAGCTGGGCTTCTGGGGCAGGCCTCGTGCAATCACCTGAGATATTGGGGGTCACTTGAGGGCATGGAGGGAGGTGGGGATGGTAAGCAGGCGAATGCAGAGCACAGCTGAGATTTGCCTTGGTAGCTGGGGGACATGGGCATTGGAAGGCTGGAGGCAGGCTGGTCATTTGGCTTTACTACTGGGGACACAAGGCTCAGGGAGGAAGAGAGACTTGTTCAGGATTACACAGGTGGAAGACCTCTGGACACAAGGCTCAGGGAGGAAGAGAGGCTTGTTCAGGATTACACAGGTGGAAGACCTCTGGAGCCCTGGCCTACAGAATTAGCTGCCGCCTCCCCTGCTCCTCATGACTTCAGCTGTGCCCTGTGCTGCAGCGACAAGGTCACAGGTTAAAAATAAAGTGCTGAGTGGTGGTGCCCATAACTTATTGGTGCACAGTGAAGATGGCTTTGTCACCTTTTAAAAATTCTCCCCTCTGCCATCACCTGAGTGCTTCTTCCATCATTTGGCCAGGATCCTATCTTGAGAAAGGTGCACATTACAGCTGGAGCCAGGGTGGGGCCAGCAACCAGCGCTGCTCAGTAGATACCTGTTGCATGCCAGGGCCTGCTGCATGCCAAACCCTGGTGGGAAAGCAGATGAGCCTCAAAGGGCACAAGTCTCAGCTCCAGTTAGCCTGAGGTCACACTGGGACTCCTGCTGTTCAGGTAGAAATGAG
Organism: Rhizomys pruinosus; assembly: GCA_009823505.1. NCBI lineage: Eukaryota > Metazoa > Chordata > Mammalia > Rodentia > Spalacidae > Rhizomys > Rhizomys pruinosus. The sequence continues at coordinate 2,760,685 of VZQC01012005.1, read as the reverse complement.
GAGGGGTCACCTAAGCTCACATGAGCACATCAGCCATTCCAGGAGTTCTGCATCCACTGTGACTCTAATTTCCATTTCCACCATGCTTAAAAGTGTTGAATGTCGCCGGGCGTGGTGGCGCACGCCTTTAATCCTAGCATTTGGGAGGCAGAGGCAGGCAGATCTTTGTGAGTTCAAGGTCAGCCTGGTCTACAGAACGAGTTCCAGGACAGCTGGGGCTACAAGGAGACCCTGTCTCGAAAAGACTAAAAAAAAAAAAAGTGTTGAATGTCACAAATACACCAGTCACACTCATCAAAGAAGCTTCTTTTGCAACAGATGGAGACTATTACAGAGTTTCACAACTGGTCACACACAGAGATTGTCTGTGAAATGCCCAGCTGTGACACATTTACTTAAGACCCATGGAACACAGTGGAACAAGGGGTGGGGAGAATATTGTTTTCTCAACTCTCGTCAACAAGGCTGTCTTATGCAACAGAGGACAATGAACCCAGGGCTCAGGGACCATTGCAGAAGAGGGGGTGGAAAGATGTAAGAGCCAGGGGAGGAGGTGCATGACCATATGGAAATAGAGTCCTACAGGCTCCTGGGACTTTGCTCATATGAACATACAGCATACATAAGACCCATGCAAACTCAAGCAGATAAAAGCCCAGCATAGAACTATGGAAATGGGCAGCGGGCTCCAATCTCAGCCAAAAAACCATTGGGCAGGTGGTTACTGCTGGGTGAGGAAGAGCTGGTCATCTTTAAGGGACTAACTCTAGAAAGGCTGACTAGACCCCAGTGGATGAACTTGCACTGAGGGGCATCTGGGGATGCCACTTTAACCTAACAGACCCTAACATAAATGGCAGAATGCATGAAATCCAGTGGACGGGTACTGGAGGGTGCCGATGGGGAAGGGGGTGTAACAGAGGATTAAGATATTGGGTATGAAATACACAAAAAAAATCAACAAAAATATTTTTAAAAGGGCTGAGTGTCAAAGTTTTGGCTTTACATTTGTGTCTGTGGTTCATTCCTGAACAACACTGAGAGATGTGAGGTACACATCCATCCAGCTTTGTGTTTTGCCATTTGGACATGCAATGGTTTCAGCATTGTTGGATGAAAAGACAAACCCTCTACACAGGCTGCGACCCTACTGCAGACTCTGAGTCCTCTGCCTCCAAGGGCCCCCTGCCTTCTCCACTGAATGTTCTTGTAGTGTGATAAGTGTGCCCCAGTCTCCTCTGCATTCTTAATGTGGGCTTTTATTGCACTGAACCTCAGCCCTGAGCTCTGGTATAGATGAGGTGGGTGTCTTCACCTGTCTCTCGTGGAAACCCAGTGTCTGCAGGGCCATCTACTAGAGACCAGGGACTCTGGTGGGTGACAGGCAGGAGTTAGTGATCATTGCATTGTTGGCGTGGCAGTGGTACTGTGGTTATATGAGAGCTGTACGTTTAGAGGCGCTTGCTTGCAGTGCAGGGGCCTGACGGGAAACGGCAAGGAAGAGGACAGGAGATGTGAAGCAAGCACGTGGGGTCGCCATAGCGATCTGAGCAGCTGTGCACTGGGACGGCCTAGTTCTGCTTCCGCTGCTGTGATAAAGTACCTCACATGAGGACTCATTTTAGCTCACGATTCCAGGTTACAGTTCCTCACTGGAGCAGAAGCTTGAGACAGCTGTTACATCAAATCCACAGTAGGAGAGGAGAGAATGAATACATGCCAGTCTGCTTGCTTGCTTGCTTGCTTGCTTGCTTGTGCCCAGCTCGATTCTGCATTCTCAGACGCTTCAGGACCCCTTGCCTAGGGAATGGTGCCACCCTCACTGCCTTTGGTCTTCCCACCTCAATTAATTTAATCAAGGCGATCCCCCATAGGCAAACCCTGCTTATCCCTCACTGGGACCCTGCCCAGGTGCTTCTAGTTATGGTTGAGTTGATAATTAAAGCTGAGGATCACAGAGGGTGGGCGGCATATTCGCAAGCACAAGTCTGGTTTGCACAAGGGCCTCCCTCTAGGGCCGCTGGTAAATGTGCACTCGGAGGGCTCCGTGTGTTCTTACTGTTCCTCTTTCCCCATCTCTTTCTTCTCCCTTTCCCTCTTTCCCTTTTAGCTCATTCTTTATTCAGAGACACTTGAATTAGCCCCATTTCACAACCTGCTCTTCCTTATGCCAGCCACCAGAGGGCTCCACGATCTAGACAGCCGCTGTTCTCCGTGCTGAAATTCTGACAGGGGAGCACCTTACAAGTCAGGTGCTCCTGGGGTCTTCAGCCATGTGCTTCTTTGCCTTTGGAAACATGTGTAGACACAGGAAACAAATTACATTAACTTAACAAGAAGCTGTTGTCCTTGAACTTTGTACCACTGAGGTTAGAAGGGACAGTGAGATGTTTAGGGAAGGGTGCACACCTTGGGAGTCTTGGCTGGAAGCTGTTCCTTTCTGTGTGATCCTAACTAGTTATAACACCTCTCAGCCTTGATCTTCTCATCTGTAAGATGTGGATGACAGCTTTTAGATGGTTCTGGTGAGCCAATGTGAGGTGGTACAGAGTAAAGCAATCTCTCAAGGCAGTTATCTCTGTCTCTGACCAGTACCTACACTTACTGAGCATCTCCCAATATCTAGAGTCCTCCAGGGATCCCCTCTCAGTTGGGAGATGATGGAGGATGTGATGCGAGGAGAGACGGTGCCCAGCCCTTCCTCACCTGTGACCTCCTGTTGACTGTAAGTGAAGCCATTCTTTTGACCTATGGCTGCCCCTGCTTCTATAAGAACAGACCTTGCAAGCTTCCCTAGGTGTGTCTGCACAGTTCCGAATGCTGTGGCCAGGGTGATTTGTGCCAAGTCAGCTACAGTTGCTGACTACTACCCTCAAGGCCCTTCTGTTAAGCTACCAATTGAGTTTGTGCTGGCGGGGGAGGCTCCAGGCCTTGTCCCTCTTCAGGCTGTGGTTTCCACCCCCATTCAGGGGGCATAGCAGCAGTCAATAGTGGATGTGTGGCCAGCCACTTAGATTTTTACCTCCAGTACCATGATGAAGTCCATAAGGCATCTCCAGATGGAAGCTCATCTGGGCTCATTGTGTACATTTTACAGAGGAAGAAACTGAGGGAGAAGAAAGTGAGGCTTCAAAGACAGATTACCCATTCCAGTTGCCCAGGATGGCACATGTCTGAAAGCTCAGATTCCCTAAGAAGAATCAGGACTCATGAGGTGCAGTGTTTGGCCTGGAATGAATGGCTGAGTTGAGTGAATGTCTACCTGGGATGAGATACAGGCCCCTGACCCACCCGCAGCTTCTGTGGAGCCTGGCTCCTTGTGTCATGGAACTTTGTAAAAAAAAAAAAATCTTGTCTGGAGCAGCGGCTGGTGGCCTATTGGGAAGCCAGCCCTCAGCGGCCCAGGTTCAGCTACTCAGGCAAAACCACACTCTGCCTACTTCTGCGTGATTGGTGGGCGGAGTCTTCCCGCCAGCCCCCTCCCTGACCAGCTTACGCTGAGGTGCAAGTGTCTCAGTAAGAGGAACTGGCTAGAGGGAAACAGAGTGTGCATAGGTGTCAGTGGTGAAAAGACCTGGTTATTACCTATCCAAGCTCTGGAAAACCTTCAGAACAGAAAGGGAAGTTAGCTAGACCTTCCAATATATAACCAAAAGTGAAAACCTGAAACTCAGACCAGCCAGACCTCCATAAACAAGGAGAAGGCAAAGCACCTGAAGAAGACAAGCAAAGCAAGTCTACAAAACAATGAAAGAAAAGTTGAGATTCACATCAGAATACAAACAGTAAAATAAACCCACAGGCCAAAACACAATCAAAAAACAAAACGGGAAAAACGCAGAATAAATCCACACCAAACTCTACCAGTCCTATAAAAGGAGAAGACTTTCTAAATCAGATAGCAGCTGCACAGGAACACGCTGAGATTTCCCTAGAAACAACCCAAGACACAGATATTAGAAGAACAATCTTAGACATAATCAAAGAAATCAAGGAATATAAAGAACAGATCAAAGAACTAAAGGGAGAGAATGACAAACTCAGGAAGGAAGTGGAAACCCTGAAGGGATGCCAGGCTGAAATGAAAAAGGAAACAGACCAGAGAAGCAAGGAGCTACAAGAAAAGAATGACAAGCTCCAAAAGGAAATGAAATACTAAAGAAATCACAGGATGAAATGAAAAAGGAAATTGAACACTCACCCAATCAACAGGAAAGAATGGGAGAAAGCCTCAGGAACAGAATGAAGGAAGCAGAACAGAATATCAGCCCTGGAAGATAAAGTGGAAAAACTACAGTGCACAAGAAAAAATATGAAAAAAAAAAAAACCCAAAAGTGGAACAATCAGGAAATGTGGGAAACTATGAAAGGTGTCCCACAAAATAGGGATAGAGGAAGGAGAAGAATCCCAGGACAACAGTATTGATCAAATCTTCAACAGAATAATAGAAGAAAATTCCCCCAAACCGAAAAAAGACAAACCCATACAAACACAAGAAGCACATAGAACGCCAAATAGGAGGCAGGTACTTTTGGGGGTGACTCTCTCCTGGGCTGCTGCTAGGGGGTCGCGTCTCTGAGGCCTTCTGGGTGGGACCACCTTTCGCCTTTGGAGCCGGGACCAGAGGGTTTGGGTTGGTGCCTCTGCACCTTTGTGCGGGTTGGTTGGAACTCACTCAGGCAGGTACCAGGGCGCAGGCTAGGTCAGACATATACACCCCCCTGCCCCCGCCACCACTGGAAATCGGCGAGAGTCCAACTGGAGATTTTTTTTGGAGAACCTTCAGAACAAGAGGAGAAGAATGCCTTGGCTTCCAATATCCAATATATAAACAAAATTGAAAGCCTGAAACCTAGACAAGTCAATACTCCATAAACAAGGAGGAGGAAAGGAAAAAAAAAAAGCATCTGAAGGAGGAAAGCAAACCCATCCACTAACATAGTGAAAAGGTATTTGTGATCTGAACCACAAAAGGGAAGCCCACATGCCAGGGACACGACAAAGGGACAACATGGGAAAGGCACAGGATAATCCCGGCTCTACCAAACCTGTAGGAGATAGCTACAATGGGAACCCCTTGGAGGAGACCCAAGGAACAGATCTTAGAGGAATAATTGCAGACCTACGCAGAGAAATTAAAGAAAATAAAGAATTCAAAGAACTAAAGAGAGATAATGAAAAACTCAAAAAGGACCTAGAGGGATACAATGACAAACATTGGAAAGAACTAAAGGAACACATTGATAAACTCCAGAAAGAACTAGAGGGAGAAAAAGAAAACTCTGAAAGGGAGTAGAAACACTGAAAAAGGAAGCCAACCAATGAAGTAAGGAGCACCAAGAAGAGATTGAGAAGCTCAAAAAGGAAATGGAAATACTAAAGAAAACATAGGATGAAACGAAAAAGGAACTGGAATACTCATCTACTCAAGAAGAAAGGAAAGGAAAAAGCCTCAGAAGTAGAATGGAGGAAGCAGAACAAAGAATATCAGATCTGGAAGATAACACAGAACAACTAAAAAGCTCAAATAAAGATTATGAAAAATTTAAAAATACACAAAAGTGGAACAACCAGGAAATATGGGACACTATGAAAAGATCAAACCTCCGCATCATAGGAATAGAGGAAGGAGAAGAATCTCAAGAAAATAGTATTGATCAGATCTTCAACAGAATAATAGATGAAAATTTCCCCAAACTAAAAATAGACAAACCCATACAAATACAAGAAGCACATAGGACCCCAAATAGACAAGATCAGAAAAGAAACACCCCACGCCATATCATAGTTAAAATGCTAGATGCCCAAAACAAAGACAAAATTCTGAGGGCTACAAAAGAAAAACAAGTCACATACAAAGGGAAACCCATCAGAATTACAACTGACTTCTCGCCTCAAACCATGAAAGCAAGAAGAACATGGAGCAAAGCATTCCCAGTGTTAAGGGACTACGGATGCCAACCCAGAATACTTTACCCAGCAAAAATGTCGACTATAGTTGAAGGAGAGAGAAAAATCTTCCATGACATAAACAAGATGATGGAATACATATCTGGAAAACCAACTCTTCATAAAATACTTGAAGCAATTCAAAGGGCAGAAGAGAGGAGCAACAATCCTCAAACACCTAGGAAAAGAAACTAATAAAAACATAACCATAGGAGCAAAATCAGAGGCTAGAAGTCCAAATGGATAATAAAGTGAAAGGAAGCAACATCCATCTTTCAATTATAACCTTAAATATTAATGGGCTAAACTCCCCAATCAAAAGGCATAGACTGGGAGAATGGATTAGGAAACAAAACCCATCTATATGCTGTCTACAAGAAACCCATCTCAATTTCAAGGATAGGCACCAACTTAAGGTGAAGGGATGGAAGAAAGTATTCCAAGCAAATGGTACCAAAAAGAAAGCGGGTGTGGCTATTCTAATATCAGACAAAATAGACTTCAAAGCAAAAGAAATCAAAAGAGACAAAGAGGGCCATTACATCCTTATTAAAGGAACAATTGACGATGAAGATTTCACAATCATAAATATATATGCACCAAACATCAGTGCACCAAACTTTATAAAGACAATTCTTCAGGATCTCAAGGCACAGATTAACCCCAGCACACTAATACTAGGGGACTTCAATACCCCATTAAGTCCTCTAGACAGATCAACAGGACAAAGGATAAACAGAGAGACATCTGAACTAAATGACACAATACACCAAATGGACCTCACAGACATCTACCGAATATTTCACCCAAACACCAGAGAATACACTTTCTACTCAGCACCTCATGGAACATTCTCCAAAATAGACCATATACTGGGACACAGGGAAAAACTCAACAAATATAAAAAGGTTGAAATAATCTCATGCATTCTATCAGACCACAGTGCAATAAAACTCAATATCAACACCAGAATAAACCCTACAACCTACAGGAACACATGGAGACTAAACAACACTCTCCTGAATAATGAGTGGGTCAAGGAAGAAATAAAAAAAGAAATAAAAACATTCCTGGAACTGAATGACAATGATAAAACAACACAGCAAAATCTATGGGACACTCTTAAAGCAATCCTAAGAGGGAAGTTTATAGCTCTAAGTGCCCACATTAAAAAAACAGAAAGAGCACAAGTGAACGATCTAACACTGCAGCTAAAAATACTTGAGAGACAACAACAAATGAACCCTAAACGGAGCAGACAAGAAGAAATAACAAAAATCAGAGCAGAGATCAATGAAATAGAAACAAAGAAAACCATACAAAAAATCAATGAATCCAAAAGTTGGTTCTTTGAGAGAATAAACAAGATAGACAGACCTCTAGCCCAGTTAACCAAAAGAAAGAGGGAACAACTCCAAATCAATAGAATCTGTGATGAAAGGGGAAATATCACAACAGACAATGAAAAGATCCAGACAATCATACGGGACTACTTCAAAAACTTATATTCTACTAAGTTTGAAAACCTAGAAGAAATGGATGAATATCTGAAATCCTGGGAATCACCAAAGCTCAACCAAGAAGAGATCGACAGCCTAAACAGACCAATAGTACAGGAAGAAATCGAAGATGTAATAAGTAGCCTCCCAACCAAAAAATGCCCAGGCCCGGATGGATTCACGGCAGAATTCTATAAAATATTTCGTAAAGACTTACAACCATTACTACTTAAATTGTTTAGAAGGATACAAATGGAGGGACTTCTCCCAAATTCCTTCTATGAAGCCAGCATTACGCTACTACCAAAACCAGGGAAAGATACAACCAAAAAGGAGAACTATAGACCCATCTCCCTAATGAACACAGATGCCAAAATTCTAAACAGGATTCTGGCAAATCGCATACAGACTCACATCAAGAAAATCATCCACCATGACCAAGTTGGATTCATACCAGACATGCAGGGATGGTTCAACATACGAAAATCAATAAACATCATCAAACATATCAATGGACTGAAGGACAAAAACCACACCATCATCTCAATTGATGCGGAGAAAGCCTTTGACAAAATCCAGCACCCTTTCATGTTTAAAGTCCTGGAGGGAATTGGTCTGGAGGGATCATTCCTCAATGTAATCAAAGCCATATACAGAAAACCCACAGCCAATATCATCCTAAATGGGGAAATGACAGAAGCATTCCCCTTAAAGGTAGGAACTCGGCAAGGCTGCCCCCTGTCACCACTCCTCTTCAATATAGTGCTAGAAACCCTAGCTAGGGCAATAAGGCAAGAAAAGGAAATTAAAGGAGTTCTAATTGGAAAAGAGGAAGTCAAGCTATCCCTTTTTGCTGATGATATGATTGTCTACCTAAGGGATGCTAAGAACTCCACCAGAAAACTCCTAGAAACGATTAAGAGCTTTGGTAAAGTGGCAGGATACAAAATAAACCTAGAAAAATCAGTAGCCTTTCTGTACACCAACAACAAGCAATTGAAGAAGGACTACAAGGAGACCTTCCCACTCACAATAGCCTCAAAAACAATAAAATACCTAGGAACAAACCTAACCAAAGACACCAAGGATCTCTACAACAAAAATTTTAAACCCCTGAAAAAGGAAATTGAGGAAGACATCAGAAGATGGACAAACCTCCCATGCTCATGGATTGGGAAAATAAATATAGTAAAAATGTCCATCCTACCCAAACTAGTGTACAGATTTAATGCGATCCCAATCAAAATCCCCAAGAGTTTCTTCACAGGCTTGGAAAAAAAAATCCTCAATTTCATTTGGAAAAACAAAAGACCCCGAATAGCCAAAGCAACCCTGAGTGAAAAGAGCAATACAGGGGGGATCGCTATACCAGACATCAAACTATACTACAGGGCTATAGTCATAAAGACAGCCTGGTACTGGCACAAAAACAGACCAGTTGACCAATGGAATAAAACTGAAGATCCAAACCTGAGCTCATACAATTTCAGCCACCTCATATTTGACAAGGGGGCCAAGAAGACACAATGGAAGAAAGACAGCATCTTCAGCAAGTGGTGCTGGCAAAACTGGATCACCACTTGTAGAAGAATGAAATTAAACCCCTACCTCTCACCTTGTACAAAGGTCAACTCCAGATGGACCAAAGACCTCAACGTGAAACCCCAAACTCTGGAGGTGATAGAAGAGAAGCTTGGCAGCAGACTACAAGACATAGGTGTAGGAAAAGACTTCCTAAATCAGACAGCAGCTGCACAAGAAATAAGATCGACAATTGACAAATGGGACCTCATTAAACTCAAAAGCTTCTGTACATCAAAGGAAGCAATAAAGGAAGTGAGGAGAAGACCCACAGAGTGGGAGGAAACCTTCACAGCAGATACATCTGACAAAGCATTAATTTCCAGAGTATACAAGCTACTCAAAAAACAAAGAAGAAAGAAAACAAATGAATCATTCAAAAGATGGAGCAAAGATCTGAATAGAGACTTCACAGAGGAGGAGTTAGAGATGGCCGAGAAACATCTTAAGAAGTGTTCAACATCTCTGATAATTAAGGAAATGCAAATTAAAACCACTCTGAGATATCACCTTACTCCAATAAGACTGGCTAGGATCAGGAACACGAATGATACCAAGTGCTGGAGAGGTTGTGGGGAAAGGGGAACACTCATCCATTGCTGGTGGGAATGTAAACTTGTACAGCCACTATGGAAAGCAGTGTGGAGAACCCTTAGAAGACTCAAAATGAGCCTTCCATTTGACCCAGTCATACCACTCCTGGGTATATACCCACAAGACACAACTTACTGCAAAGATACATGCACAGCTATGTTTATTGCAGCTCTGTTCACAATAGCAAAAAGCTGGAACCAGCCCAGGTGCCCTTCAACTGACGAGTGGATAGAGAAAATGTGGTACATGTATACAATGGAATACTATGCAGCAGTAAAGAGGGACAACATCATGAAATTTGCAGGTAAATGGATGGAGCTGGAAGACATTATGTTAAGTGAAGTAACACAGTCCCAGAAAAACAAACGACAAATGGTGTCCCTCATATGTGGATGCTAGTACCAACAACCCAGATATAAATATTTCTCATGGAGAGGGAGGCATAGTAAAAGAACAACAGAAAGACTGCATCAGAAAATGGACTGAAATGGTGAATTGGAAAGGGGGGATGGGTGGGAGAGGGACACGGGTGTATATTCGATTAAGGCATATTTAATTGACGTGAGCTCAGCAAGTACCCAGTTTCGCCTAGACACTGTCTACAGGACACATGGTGTTTTAGGACTTAGTAAAAGTAAAAGTAAACATGTGTATATTAAACAACATTGGTTTACAGAATCTGATAAAAATGGTAATGCATCTGAATTAAATGGAGATATAATTCGCTGTTGCCCACATTTGCTTTACATAAAATCTGTAGAGCAAGAACTTTGGGATTGACACATACAAATGTTCTCTATAATTTCTCTGTTGTACAGTATCACCTTGTAGCATTCTCTTTAAGATGATTTAACGTAAAAATTAAGTTTGCTTCCCAAGTTAATCATATATAGTCACCCAAAACAACATGGGTGAATTTGATGAAATCTGTGCCTTGACTCCACCCTATAGTCATGTATAATACAACTGTCTTCTGGAGACTCATACGCTAAAAAAAAGGGGGGGGGATACAGAAAGACATGAAACCTTTTCATCAAACCCTTGCAATTCAAATCTTAAAACTAACTATGGGAAAAGATTTGTTTGTTCCAACAGGACAAAACGTCACCAACTTAACGGCTGAGAAAGAAAAGATACAGGTTTGCATTGAGTAGGATGTACCAAAAAGTGGCAACGGAAAGGCTGACCCGTCTGAACATTCAAAGGAAGAAAAGCCTCAGATTGCCATAAACATCGAACCCCTCTGTGGATCCTACATGTAACAACTAGTTATAATGAGTCCTAATGAAACTTACCTTCTAGGTGCCACAAAGGTTCTGATATGAGAGACTTCCTTGCCTTCCCACCCATAGAACAAGGAGAAATATGACAATGATGAGGTCGCTCCCCAACTGTAAATTGGAGACAACTATTGTAGAGGTAATCTCTTATAAAACCGGTAAAACTGCTTTCTTTAATTGACTACTAGACATGGGAACTGTGGAAGGGATTACTCTCTGTTCAGAACCAAATATAATACTAAAGTCCTAGGGCTATGCACTCAGGCAAAATATATTAATACAGGAGCTCTGACATCAGCAATGGATTGTTCTACCAGGTGGATGTTGGCCAGGGGATCCAAGGCCCCACAAAAGGTAAGGGCTCCTTGCCTCTAAGTTGGGATACCTACAGGAGGAGAGGCAATAAGACCCTGCTGCCGAAGACCTGACGTTAACATGGGAGGGATGTATTGAGACCACACATGCAAGTGTACAGATGGCCTCTGGAATGCCAGAGAGTGTTACCAAAGGCCACTAAACCAATAAAGCAAATACGGGTCTCCCTGAGTCAAGCAAGACTCCACCGTCAGCACCAGCTACACCTCACCTGCCTGGAAATACTGTGCAGCAGAGGCAGCCATATGCCTGTATATCCCAAATCTAATTGGCTATTGGCTCTCTCCTTGGAGGAATAACCCATGGCTGATGCCACAAGCTTACATCTTCTAATGGTTAGGAGATGTTATAAGCCACAGTAAGACCTTGTCATATTTAACAGAAAAAAATGTAATTCATGGATTAACATACCATCCAAATATCTGTGTCTATACCAAAGTAACCTACCGTAACAATTAGTACTGTTTAAATACCTATATATATAATTGCTTGTGCTTCATTAGTAGGATTGAAAGGTTATTCCTGGACAAACTGTCAGTGCATGAAAGAAAACAGCCAGAATTGACTAGAGTCCCAGACAACAGCTCCAGAGAAAGTAGACTGTTTTGCTTCTCATCCACCTGTGCCCCTTTTCTAAGCCTAGGGAACAATCTTTGGAAGAGGGGGTGTGGTAGAATGTAAGGACTGCAATTGGGGTGAATGGTAAAACTACAGCAATATAGTCTGCACACTCATTTGATCAACTTGATTGAACATACAAGCCCCCCCTGCTGGATGGTGGGACCCATGGGCTGTGTGGGTTTGGGCACAACTGATTGCAAATTGGTTTTACATGAAGGATGCTTGTACTCATAAATTATCACTTATTGCTAAAAAAATGAAAAAAAATTGAGAGAAAGATGCAGGACAGTTATGGCAGAATGCATGATCTGGGATGGGGTGGGGTGGGGTGGGGTGGGGGGAAGGGAAAGGGAAATATGCCTGAACTGAATTGGAAAATGATGTATGAAATACACAAAGCATCAATAAAAAAAAGAACACCAAATAGACAAGATCAGAATAGAAACTCCCCATGCCATATCATAGTTAAAACTCTAGACACCCAAAACAAAGACAAAATACTGAAAGCAATGAGAGGAAAAACAACAAATGACATATAAAGGGAAACCCATAAGAATTACAGCAGACTTTTCAGTGCAAACTATGAAAGCCAGAAGAACGTGGACCAAAGTATTCCCAGTATTAAACAACTATAGATGCCAACCCAGATTACTATACCCAGAAAAAATGTTGATCATAGTTGAAGGAGAAAGAAAAATCTTCCACGACATAAAAAAGATGAAAGAATATATGTCCAGGAACCAGCCCTTCAGAAAATACTGAAAGCAATTCAAAGGACAGTAGAAAGGGTCAACTATTCCCAAACAGTGAGAGAGAGAGAGAGACTAATAAAAGTGTAACTATGAAAATACAAACCTAGACCAATAATGCAAACAGAAAATAGGATGAAAAGAAGCAACACATGTCTCTCAATAATAACCTTAAATATTAATGGGCTGAATTCCCCAATCAAAAGACATAGACTGGAAGAATGGATTAGGAAACAGAATCCATCTATATGCTGTCTACAGGAAACACATCTCACCCTCAAGGATAGGCACCAACTTAAAGTGGAATGATGGAAAAAAAAATTTCCAAGCAAATGGAACCAAAAAGCAAGCAGGAACTGCCATTCTAATATCAGAAAAAATAGACCTCAAAGTAAAACTAATCAGAAGAGACAAACAGGGCCATTACATTCTTATCAAAGGAACAATTAACCATGAAGATTTCACAATCATAAATATATATGCACCAACTTTATAAACTTTATAAACACAATCTTGCAAGACCTTAAGGCACAGATTAATCCCAACACACTAATAGTGGGGGACTTCAATACTCCACTGAGCCCTTTGGATAGGTCAACTGGTCAAAGAATAAACAGAGAGACATCTGAACTGAACAATACAATACACCAAATGGACCTCACAGACATCTACCAAATATTCTACCCAAACACCAGAGAATATACTTTCTACTCAGTACCACACAGAACCTTCTCCAAAACTGACCACATAATGGGACACAGAATAAACCGGAATACAGATGGATTGAAATAATTTCATGTATTCTATCAGAACTCAGTGCAATAAAGCTCAATATCAATACCAGGATTAGCCCTGCCACCTACAAGAACACATGGAGACTAAAAAACACACTCCTGAATAATGAATGGGTCAAGGAAGAAATTAAGAAAGAAATAAAAGCATTCATGGAACTAAATAAAAATGACAATACAACACAACAAAACCTTTGGGATACTTTAAAAGCAGTTCTAAGAGAGAAATTTGTAGCCCTGGGTGCCTACATTAAAAAAAACAAAACCAGAAAGAGTGCAAATGATTTAACACTGCAGCTAGAAACACTTGAGAGACAACAACAAATTAACCCTAAACCCAATAGACAGGAAGAAATAACAAAAAATCAGAGCAGAAATCAATGAAATAGAAGGAAAGAAAACAATACAAAGAATCAATGAATCCAAAACTTGGTTCTTTGAAAGGGTAAACAAGATAGACAGACCTCTGGCCCAGTTAACCAAAAGAATTTCGAGCAAGTCCAAATTAATAGAATTTGTGATGAAAGAGGAAACATCACACCAGACAATGAAAAAAATCCAGACAATCATACAGGAATATTTCAAAAACCTATACTCTAATAAACTTGAAAACCTAAGAGAAATGGATGAATATTTGAAATCCTGGGAAGCAACAAAGCTTAACTAAGAAGAGATTGACAGTTTAAACAGACCCATAATATTTGAAGAAATTGAAGATGTAATAAAAACCTCCCAAATAAAGAAAGCCTAGGTCCAGATTGGTACATGGCAGAATTCTACAAAACATTTAAAGAAGACTTACAGCCATTACTTCTCAAACTGTTCAGAAGAATACAAACAGAGGAAAATCTCCCAAATTCCTCCTATGAAGCCAGCATCACTCTAATACCCAAACCAGGCAAAGATACAACCAAAAAAAGAAAACTATAGACCCATCTCATTAATGAACACAGATGCAAAAATTCTCAACTAAATACTTCCAAACAGCATAAAAAAAGATCATCCATCATGACCAAGTTGGATTCATACCACAGATACAGGGATGGTTCAACATACATAAATCAATAAATATCATAAAACACATAAATGGACTGAAAAACAAAAACCACACAATCATCTCAATTGAAGCAGAAAAAGCCTTTGACAAAATCCAGCATCCCTTCATGTTTAAAGTCCTAGAGGGAATTGTACTGGAGGGATCATTCCTCGATGTAATCAAAGCCATATACAAGAAATCCACAGTCAACATCATCCTAATTGGAGAAAAGTTAGAAGCATTCCTCTTAAAGTCAGGAACACAGCAAGGCTGCCCACTATAGTCAATCCTCTTCAATGTAGTGCTTGAAACGCTTGCTAGGGCAACAAGACAAGAAAGGTAAATTAAAGGAGTACTAATTGGAAAAGTGGAAGTCAAGCTATCCCTTTTTGCAGACGATATAATAGTTTACCTAACGGATGCTAAAAACTCCACCAGAATGATCAAGACTTTCAGTAAAGTTTTGGGATACAGAATTAACTTACAAAAATCAGTAGCCTTTCTTTACACCAACAACAAGCAACTGAAGAAGGAATATAAGGAGACCTTCCCACTCACAATAGCATCAAAAATAATAAAATGCCTGGGAACAAACAAAGACACCAAAGATGGCTACAACAAAAATTTTAAACCCTTGAAGAAGGAGATTGAAGACCTCAGAAGACAGAAAGTCCTCCCATGCTCATGGATTGGAAAAATTAATATAGTAAAAATGTCCATTCTACTCAAATTAATATATAGATTCAATGCAATCCCAATTAAAATCCCAATGAGTTTCTTCACAGACTTGGATAAAAAAAATCCATAAATTCATTTGGAAAAACAAAAGACCCTGAATAGTCAAAGCAACCCTGAGTGAAAAGAGTAATACAGGGGGGATCTCTATACCAGACTTCAAACTATATTGCAGGGCTATAGTCATAAAAAACAGCCTGGCACTGACACAAAAACAGAACTGTAGACCAATGGAACAAAACTGAAGATCCAAACTTGAGCACATACAATTTCAGCCACCTCATATTTGACAAAGGGGCCAAGAAGACACACTGGAGGAAAGACAGCATCTTTAGCAAATGGTGTTGGCAAACTGGATCACTACTTGTAGAAGAATAAACCTAAACCCCTTCCTCTCACTCTGTACAAAAACAATTCCAAATGGATCAAAGACCTCAGTATGAAACCTGAAACTCTGAAGATGATAGAAGAAAAGGTTGGCAGCAACCTACAAGACATAGGCATAGGAGAAGACTTCCTAAATCAGAGAGCTGCTGCACAGGAAGTGAGGTAGACAATTGACAAGTGGGACCTCATTAAACTCAAAATCTTCTGTACAGTGAAGGAAACAGGGAAGTGAAGAGAAAACCCACAGAGTGGGAGGAAACCTTCACTAGTGATACATCCAACAGAGCATTGGCTTCCCGAATATATAAACTACTCAAAAAACAAAGAAGTAAGAAAACAGATGACTCACTCAAAAGATGGAGTAAAGAGCTGAACAGAGACTTCACAAATGAGGAAATAAAGATGCTTGAGAAACATCTTAAAAAGTGTTCAACATGGCTAATAATTAAGGAAATGCAAATTGAAACCACTTTAAGTTATCATCTCAGTCCGATAAAACTGGCTAAGATCAAGAAAACAAATGATACCAAATGCTGGAGAGGTTGTAGGGAAAGGGGAACACTCATCCACTGCTGGTGGGAATGTAAACCCTTACAACCACTATGGAAAGCAGTATGAAGAACTCTGAAGAGAGACAAGATGAGCTTACTACCTGACCCTGCCATACCACTCTTGGGTATATACCTACAAGACTCATCCTACCATAGAGATACATGCACAGCCATGTTCATTGCAGCTCTCTTCACATTAGCAAAGAGCTGGAACCAACCCAAATGCCCTCAACCAATGAGTGGATAGCAAAAACATGGTGCATCTACACAATGGAATTCTATGCAGTGGTAAAGAAAGATGGCATCATGAACTTTGCAGGTAAATGGATAGAACTAGAAGATATTATGCCAAGTGAAGGAACACAGTCCCAGAAAAGCAAACACTGAATGGTATCCCTCATTTGTGGATGCTAGCACCAAGCACTAAGTTGTAAGGCAATCTGAGCAATGTCAACTTTATATACCCCTTTCTTTCCCTGAAAGCAACTGTGCCAATATTTCTTCAGCCAAGATTGGGCTCTGGAACCCATTTCTGCAGGTCTCTGCTGGGTTTTTGTACGGCTGAGTTTGCATGGGTCTTGTGTATGCTGATACCAATGCTGTAGGTTCATATGAACAGGGTCCCAGGAGCTCATAGGATTCATTTCCATGTGGTCTTGCCCCACCTCCCTGGCTCTTACAGTCTTTCCACCCCCTTTTCCACAATGTTCCTGGAGCCCTGGGTGAGTAAAGCTGAATAGAGGTGACCTGTCCATGGAACCACACTCTGTAGACTCCTAATCTTCATGGTTTGGCCTTTCATGCCCTTTCAAGTTCCTGGACTACTGTTCCATGGGGGAGCTTCCTTAATTTAAGAATTACCTTAAGAGGTAATTAAGCTACAGGGCGGCCCTATCTCAAAAAGACCAAAAAAAAAAAAAAAAAAGAGGTAATCAATGCCTTCTTGGGTCCTTGTTCTATGTTGCTTGGGGCTTATGTATAAAGGTTGCCTTGTAGATGTTACACATACTTTTTAGTGTGTGTGTGTGTGTGTGTGTGTGTATGCACACATGCCTATGTGGACCTTGGTATACATGTTAGAGGTCACAGGACAACTTGAAGGAGTTGTTCCTCTTCTACATCCTGTGGCTCTTAGGGATTGAACTCAGGTTGTCAGGCTTGGCAGCAAGTGCCTTTATTATCTGAATACACCTTTAAAAAGCACTGTGTGGGATATACAGGCACATGGCTGCCTCTGCTGCACATTATATCCCAAATCTAATTGGCTATTGGCTCTCTCCTTGGAGGAATAACCCATGGCTGATGCCACAAGCTTACATCCTCTACAGGTTAGGAGATGTTATAAGCCACAGTAAGACCCTGTCATATTTAACAGGGGGGAAAAATGTAATTCATGGATTAACATATCATCCAAACATATGTGTCTATGCCAAAGTAACCTACCATAACTATTAGTGCTGCTTAAATACCTATATATCTAATTGCTTGTGCTTCATTAGTAGGATCGAAAGGTTATTCCTGGACAAACTGTCAGCCCATGAAAGGAAACAGCCAGAATTGACCAGAGTCCAAGTCAACAGCTCCAGAGAGAGTGGACTGTTTTACTTCTCATCCACCTGTGCCCCTTTTCTAAGCCTAGGGAACAATCTGCGGAAGAGGGGGCGTGGTAGAAGGTAAGGCGGCGGATTGGGGTGAATGGTGAAACTATAGCGATGTAGTCTGGACACTCATTTGACAACTTGATTGAACAAACAACCTGCCCCCCCACGGGATTGTGGGACTGTGGGGGTTTGCACAACAGCCTGCGCAGATTGGTTTTGCACGAGGATGTCTTGTACTCATGGATCATCTCTTATAGCTAAAAAATGAAAAAACAAAAAACCCCCTGAAGATGCAGGACAGTTATGGCAGAATACATGATCTGGGATGGGGTGGGGTGTGTGGGGTAATAGGAAAAGGGAAATTAGTACCTGATCTGAATGCGGAAAATGATGTAAGAAATGCACAAGCATTGATAAACTTAAATTCAAAAAAAAAAAAACAAAACTGTGTGGGCCAGTGCATGTCTATAGTTTCAGCACTTGAGAGAAAGAGGTAGGCGATCTGTGTGAGTGGCTCAAGGGCAGAGCTCCAGGCTGGCATATGTGAGGCTCAGGTTCACTCTCCATACTGAGATTAAAATGAAAAAAACCTGGGGTTGGAGAGTTAGCCTAGGGAGTTAAGAGCACCGACTGCTCGTGCAGAGAAACCCGGGTTTCGATCCCCAGCCACCACATGGTGGCTCAAACGTGTAACGGCCCATTCCCAGAGAACTCTGGTTCCAAAGGGAATCTGAGACCCTTTTTGACCTCCGCAGCATTGCACGACACTGGTTGCACAAACCTACATGCAAACAAGTATACCATACACATACAAAAATAAATAAAATAAAAAAACTATACTAAAATAAACAAAACACACTGTGCCTAAAAGGTATTATTGCAAAGTTATAAAGACAAAATGAGCCTAGAACCAGCCAGATGTTGGTGACCGGCACAGGTTTTGCAACTACAGCATCTACTGCTTCTGTGAGTTTGTGTGAACTTGCAGGCCACAAAGTAAAGGGTGGTTGCTATTAGTTTTTGCTGCTCAGTTGCTCTTAGTTCCAAGGGGAAAATTTGCTCTCAAGGGCTGGCCTGTGGCTCAGTGACCCAGTACTTACCCAGCATGCCTGAGGCCGTTGGTTCTATCTTGATCACTGAAAAATAAGTAGATAAATGAAATAAAATAAAAAAACTTTTTAATTTTATTTTAAAGTTTTGGTTTGTTTTTAGCACAGGAGTGTTTGGCCTGCATGTATTGTAGTATATCACCATATGTGGAATGCCCCAGAGGCCAGAGAGGTTGATGGATCCCCTGGAACTGAATCTTTTTTTAAAATTATTATTTATTATGTACTTATTTTTGAGACAGGGTCCCCTATAGCTCCAGCTGGCTTGGAACTCAATCTGTAGACCAGGCTGGGCGTGGACTTGGAAATCTGCCTGCCTCTGCCTCCAAAGTGCTAGGTTAAAGGCATGCACCACCACACCGGCTGGTGGTTTTTTTTTTTTTTTTTAATACAGAGAGTTAGCTCAGGGCTACCATCTTGGACCTGGGTCATCATGGGAGCCAGGGTATTGCTCTGCTTATGTTCATGGATCCTGGTACTGAGTCTGAGTCTTTGCCTTTAGAAATATTGGCCCAAGGTGAGCATGGCCAGTTGAGGGACATTAGACATCAACTCTTACTCCTTGGTTAGAGTACTCTGGGACGCCAAGGTTTTCTGTTCAAGGCAGATCATCCTGAGGTACACTGAGGGCCTCATGACGTCTGGGTGATATGCTCTGAGTGCTGTGGTACCAGAGACAGACAAGAGACCCATGCTAAAGAAATGTGCCTGCTCTACTCCCCACAGACTGCACGAGATGTACAGGCACAGGGTGTCCAGGTTCCGTATGGAGCTGAATCATGGGGCTGGGTGAGGCCAAGCAAGAATATCTTTGCCTGTTTTCTTTTTATTTAAAATTTAAGATTTATATTTATTTGGTTTACATTTAGTTGAGAGAGAGAGAGAGGAGAGAGAGAGAGAGAGAGAGAGAGAGAGAGAGACTGAGAGAACTTAGTACATCTCAGTGTTTAGTGGGAAGTACCTTTGCCTGATGAGCACTCTTGTCATCCACCTTCCTTCTTCCCTTCCCTCTCCTCCCTCCCCTTCCTTCCCTTCCTTTTCCTTTTTCCTTTACTTTTTTTTTTTAAATTTTATTTATTTATTTTGTATGTGTTCGAATGTACTGTTTGCATGTAGGTTTGTGCACCCGTGTCGTGCAATGCCGCGGAGGTCAGAAGAGGGTCTCGGATTCCCCTGGAACTGGAGTTCTCCTGGAATTGGAGTTACAGACGGTTCTCAGCCGCCATGTGGGTGCTGGGGATCGAACCTGGGTCCTCTGCAAGAGCAGTCGGCGCTCTTAACCGCTAGGCCATCTCTCCAGCCCTTTCCTTTCCTTTTTCTGTTCTTTTCTTTCTCTCCCCTCCCCTCCCATCCCCTCCCCTTCCTTCCACTGTTGGCATTAAACAATGCATTGCTTGCGTTACTTGGGTTTTAAACATTGCTCACAAGTTCTGCATGCTGCCAAAGTGCACTCTGTCTCTGTGCCCTGTGGTATTTTATTCCATCAAAGCACCACACCAGGCACACTGTTTGCTACTGGGTGTTTAGGAATTTTGGTATTACACATTTTTGGCTCCATCTCCTGTTGCCTGTGCCAAGTTTCCTTAGCTCTTACTTGTGAGAGTGGGCTCACTGGCCTCTATGGCGGGTGTGTGTTCACTTGGCGGTTCCAAAGTACTGCACAGTTGCTGACTCGGTCTGCACCTTGCCAGTGTTCTCTTTCTCCCATTCCTATGTTTCCTGGCTTCCTAAGTGGACTTCAGAGTTGTCTACGAAGAAGCATCCTTGGGGTCTGAACCTGAGCAAGGGGGAGCGGGGAGGGCAGCAAGACTGGGCAGAGGAGAGCTGAGCTGAGCCACAGCCCACCGACAGCTGTGGCTAGTCCTGTGAGGAGCTCAGGGCTACCCATATGGCCGAGTCTTCCTGCTTGCCCAGTTATGAGGGGACGGCCCGTGTGAAGCAACTGCTGACAGTGCACTCAACTGTGGGGACAAAGGTCCCCAAAGGGCACCCAAGTGGCCTGTCCGAGCCCAGTCCATTGACCAAACATGTCTATAGTTTGAAGTGCAGCCCTTTCTGGCGTTTTGTATATTGGGCTGTTTAAAAAATCTCTATAGTCCCGGGCTTGGTGGTGCACGCCTTTAATCTCAGCACTCCGGAGGCAGAGGCGGGCAGATCTCTGAATTCAAGGCCAGCCTGGTGTACACAGTGAATTCCAGGCCAGCTGGGACTAAAGGGAGACCCTGTCTCAAAAAGACCCCCCCAAAAATATCTCTATAGTGTGGTCTTTTCCCTTTTATCATTGTCTGCGCAGGAAGCCTTAGTGCCTGAGCTTTGCCAATCCCAAAGGCTGCAGTTTTCCCAAAGGCTGCGGTTTTCCACTTGCTTCAGGGCCAGAGCCTCAAGCGTGTCTGCCGTCCTGGCTCTGATGTCTGTTTTAGTGGGATGTCTTTTAATTTTTAAAGAAATGTATCTGTTTCCTCTAAGTTTTCACAGTATTTTCTCGTTAGCTTTAAAATTTCTGTGACATGTCCATGTTTTGGCCAGGTTTGTTCCTCAGTTACCATTGCTTCAGCCTCGCCTTTCTGGCCCATCTTTTTAGTGATAAACCTGAAGTTTGGAGGAGCGTCCATGAAGCAGAAAACGGCGGGCATCCCTTACCTGTGCTTTCCGTTACTCAAGGCCAACCTGTGCTCCAAAACCTTCAAGAGGAAAATTCCAGAAATAATGCATAAGTTTAAAATTCCACTCTCTCCTGAGAACCAATAGTGAAGTTGTGCTGCTGTCCCACCTGCGATGCACATTTTTATGGTTTTGATCTGAAATGTCCCCCACAGGCTACATTTTGAACATCTCCTTTGACTGGTGGCCCCATTTTGGGAGTGGCAGCCTGTAGGAGGCGGGGCTGAGCTGGAGGAAGTAGACTGCTAGGGGGCGGGTCTTTGAAGGTAAGAGCCAGTCCTTGGTTCCAGTCACATTTTCGTTTTAAAAAAAAAACTATTATTATTTCCTGGGCATGTACCCACAAGACTCACCTCACTGCAGAGATACATGCACAGCCATGTTTATTTCAGCTCTCTTCACAATAGCAAGGAGCTGGAACCAGAGAAAATGTGGTACATCTACACAATGGAGTTCTATGCAAGAGTAAAGAAAGATGACATCATGAGCTTTGCAGGAAAATGGCTGGAGCTAGAAGATATCATGCTGAGTGAAGTAACACAGTCCCAGAAAAACAAATGACGAATGGTATCCCTCATCTGTGGATGCTAGTGCCAATTACCTAGTTGTAAGTATTTCTTGTGCATGGCCCCTTGAGCTTTTGTCCAAGTAGTTGGGAGCAATGCATATTGGAAACAACAACAACAGCAACAACAACAACAACAACAACAACAGAAAGGACTGCATCAAAGAACTGACTGAAATGGTGAACTTCTGCTCAAAACAGTCAACTTCCTCATGGAGAATTTTGAGAAAGACTGAGAAAGATGAAAAGCATGTTTGGTAGAATGCATGAGCTCTGGTGGGGTGGGGGGGGTAGGGTGGGGGACATGGGTCTAGATTTGATTAGTAACATAATATTGTACGAAAAACATATATAATAAAAAAATAAAAAACTATTATTTTATTCATTTATTATTATTTTATATGTATGAGTGTTTCGCTTACATGTCTGTGTGGACCATGTGCACGCAGTGCCCCTGGAGGCCAGAGAGGGCATCTGATCCCTTGGAACTGGAGTTACAGGTGGTAATTGGCTGCCATCTGGGTGCTAGGAACTGAACCTAGGTCCTCTGCAAGAGCAGCCAGTGCTCTTTACTGCTAAGCCATCTCTCCAGCCTATTATTATTATTATTATTATTATTTTGGTATTTTTTGAAACAGTGTCTCCCTGTAGCCCCAACTGGCCTTGAGCTTACTCTGTAGACCAGGCTGGCCTTGAACTCACAGAGATCCACCTGCCTCTGCCTCCTGAGTTATTTCTATTATTTTTAAGTGTGTGTGTATGTGTGTGTGTGTGTGTGTGTGTGTGTGTGTATGTGTGTGTATGGGTACATGCATGTGAGTGTAGGTGGTGTCTGTGGAGGCCAGAGGCTTCAAATCTTCTTGGAGCTGGAGTTACAGGCAGTTGTGAGCTGCCTCATATGTATGTTAGGAACTGAACTGGGGTCCTCTGCAAGAACAGTACATGCTCTTAACTGCTAAGCATCTCTCCAGCCTCCATCCCATTTTCCATTTCCTGATGCATTGTGATATGAACAGCCTCCAGCACATCTCCTGCTCCCATGAATTGACCAGCATTTCTCTATCCTGCTGGATGAGACCGCTCTGAAACTCTGAGCCACTATAAATCTTTCCTCCTTTTAGTTGTTTCTGTCGGGTATTATCAGAGTGATGAGGAAAAAACTATCACAATCTCACCCCTGTGTTTGGTGTGTTTGTGCTATGTATGATATTCACCCATTAGCCACTTACTAGTTATCACATGGACTGCAGTGTTTGCATTCAAGTGTCATGGTTACTTTCCTAATTGCTGTGACAAATTGCCTGATGGAAGGAGCTTAAGGGAGAAAAGGTCTATTCGGGCTCACAGTTGTAGAGAGTGGAATCTCCCATGGATGGAAAGGCATGGTGCCTGGAGCAGCTTGGTCAAGTGCTGGTGGGAGCCTACAGTGTGGTTTGTTCATGTCTTTGTGGATCAGGAAGCATACTGCAGGGCCAGAAATGGGGCCAACTCCACCCCTCTGTGCCCACCCCCAGTGGCTGTGTCCACCAGTCAGGGCTCAAGTCCAAGGGACCTCCCAAAACTTCGCAACCAGCTGAGGACCAAGTGTTGAAGCACAAGAACCTGTGAGGTACATTTCACATTAAACTCATAACAATGACCCCTAGTATCCTTAATAACTGCAGCAAAATACAAACTTTTATTATAGTGTTTCAATTGTTATATTTTATTATCAGGTATTGTTGTTAATATCTAATGGTGTCTAATTATCATATATTTGTATGCACAGGAAAACCCACAATTGACATAAGGCTCAGTACTACCCCAGGCATCTACTAGGTGTCTAGCCCAGTCTGGCCTCCAACTCACTGCAATTCTCCTGCCTCAGCATCCCAAATCCTGGTATTATATAGGTGTGCACTGCCATGCTCAGCTTCCACCAGAGGTCTTTAAAAGTACCCCATACTGTTCAGGGGTTGAACTCTATGAGTTTCCTCTGGTCATCATGACAAAGAGCCATAGGGCTGTGGCTTAAAACAACAGAGATTTACTCTCTTTTGCTCCTGGAGGCTGGAAGTGTGAAATAGGTGTTGAAGGGTTGGTTCCTTAGGGAAGCCAAGGGACCATCTGCCCCAAGCCTACCTCTAGCTCCAGGTGGGGGGGGGGGAGGACTGGCCATCCCCGGTGTTGCTCAGCCTGTGAAAGCATTGCCCTACCCCTCTATCCTTCAGCTTGATAGTTCTCTCTGTCTTTCTTCCTCTGCCTCTGTCTCTGTCTGTCTCTTTCTTTCTCTGTATGTGTTCAAATTTCTTTTTTGTAAGTTGGTCAGTAATACTGGATCCCATCCCTTAACCACCTCATCTTTTTTTTTTTGGTCTTTTCAAGACAGGGTCTCCCCATAGCTCCAGATGTCCTGGAACTCACTCTGTAGACCAGGCTAGCCTTGAACTCACAGAGATCCGCCTGCCTCTGCCTCCCAAGTCCTAGGATTAAAGGCGTGTGCCACCACGCCTGGCAACCACCTCATCTTAACTGATTACAGTTGCAGTGACCCTTTCTAAGTAGGGTCACATTGTGAATTGCTGGGGGTGAGGACTTCAACAAATGTAGAGCTGGCAAATGAATTGTGGAGGGAAGTGATCTAATTCATCACAGCACAGAGTACCAGACACAGAATTCAGGTATATAATAACATCCCAGTCATGGGCCCACACAGATCCTGGCAGGCAGCAAGACAGACCAACAACATTCTGCCCTCATGTGACTCAGAGACTGGGGAGGAGGGAGTGTTCATGACAGGTTTCGGGAGTGCGCTCAGGGAGTGCGCTCAGGTCCTTGACTCTGTGAGGTGATCTCATACCCACAATGGGTACAAGACACATGGGCCCTGGAGACCAGCCCTTTTACCAACAGCAGCTGGTGTAGTCTGCGTAGCTACTCAAAGGATGAATGCAGTAGTGTCTGACCAGAAGGAGGTGTCTACTGGGAGGATGCCTGAACAGTTTAATTAAAAAAAGGTTTTTGGCTGTGTTTTTGGAGTTTATAAGATGGTGTGCCTAACTTTGTTTGTTTTTAGAGTAAAAGCAGCATTGGGGGTGTCTTCTCCTCCTGCCACTGGACGAGTTTAGCACCACCTATAGTGTGTGTTTCCATTTCGCTCTGAGTCACCGAGATCACCGGGGTGGTTAGGGTTCCACATGTTGGGTCAGTACTGAGCGTTGGCCCTCCCTCCAGTGTCCTGACTGCAGAGGAAGCTGTGCTGTACAGCATGCAGAGCTGGGAAGAGGGAGCTCAAGGCTTAACCCAAAGCCAGTATTTTAGCCAAGGGGCCTGGGAAAAGGCATTTAACCCCTGTCAGTTTTGGTTTCCTCATCTGCCAAGCATGGCCGACCTACACTGCCTTTGAGACTGGGCTCTAGGGAGATTGAGAGGATGATGGATGGGGACAGTTTTTATGAATTTTATATACACTGAAGAAAATCAATCACTTTAATCACGTCATATGCAAATTCAACATTAAGCACATTCACAGCGTTTTGCAACCATCATGCCCACTGGAACTTCCTGTCATCCAAACACGAGTCCCTCTAGCCTCAGCCCTGGGCTCTGTTCTTCCTCTTGTCTTTGAGCAAGGCAGATCTGGGATTTCACAGAAGTGCAGTCCTGTGGGCTTTGTCCTGTGACCTTCTGTCTTACTCAGCATGGTGTCTTCAGGTTGATCCAGGCTGCTTCATGGGCCAAACGTTCCTCCCTTTTCAGACGGAATAATCCTGGAAAGGGTTCCAACCCACACATTGACACCACTTAAAAACACCCCAGCTTTTTATGTCATTCAGAAACCAGCATGCAGCCAGGCGAGTAAAGGCCAGATGCACAGAAGACAAGGAGGCCAGAAGCAGATTCCCCTGTTAGAAATGTGTCTGGAGCCGGGCGTGGTGGCGCACGCCTTTAATCCTAGCACTTGGGAGGCAGAGGCAGGCGGATCTTTGTGAGTTCAAGGCCAGCCTGGTCTACAGAGCGAATTCCAGGACAGCTGGGACTACAGGGAGACCCTGTCTCGAAAAGACCAAAAAAAAAAAGAAATGTGTCTGGAGTCTCTGGCAGAGGACATGGAGTTCGATGATCCCCAGCACCCACATGGTGGCTGAGAACCATCTGTAACTCCAATTCCAGTAGAACTCCAGTTCCAAGGGAATCCGAGACCCTCTTCTGACCTCCGCGGCATTGCACGACATGGGTGCACAAACCTACATGCAGACAGTACATTCATACACATAAAAAATAAATAAAATTAAAAAAAAGAAATGTGTCTGGAGTCTCAAGAAAATGACCACACAATCCAAATTTTATTTTGGTGAGGCAGAAAGTTTTACTTGTGAAGAAGGCCATGAAGCCGCTCTAAATCCAGGAAGCCCGCAATCTAGTGTGGGTCTCACCGTGAGTCATCAGAGCTTGGCCTTATGGGATTGGCTAACGCAATACAGCTGATAAGCAGAATGCAATTTTGAGCACTGAGTGCAACCTTTAATATATATTTTGATTTTTAAGAAGTGCCGACCCTAGAAGGATTTGTATTTCTGTCAAGTGGCTTCTTTATAAACATTTTTAATGGAGTCTTGTCTTATTTTTTAAAAATATTTTTATTTTATGTATATGAGCATCCTGCCTCCATGTATTTAAGTGCACCCATGTTGTGCAATGCCCATGGAAGTCAGAAGAGGGTGTTGGGTCCCCTGGAACTGGACTTATAAATGGTTGTTAGTCACCATGTGGGTGCTGGGAATCGAATCTGGGTTCTTTTTTTTTATTTTTTTTATTTTTAAGGGATTCTACAATACAATGACACAGTTGTTTGCAGATAGCATTGATGTCACTCATTATGTCATACAATCAGGTAATTGGTGCATTTTGCAAGTATCTATGTCCAAATTTTGAACAACCCAAGGTTCCCATAGACCAGTTGGAGAAGCTTGTATGTCCAGACATGTTGATCAATCAGGAGTCCAGACTATATTCCTGTAGTCTCATGATTCACCCCTATCTCTCCACAGCCCTTACAATCTACCACGCCTCCTCTTCTGCTCTTTACAAGAGCACTATTAGTGCTCTCAACTGATGAGCCATCTCTCTAGCCCCAAGTCTTGTCCTACTTAATTCTTTGATAGAAAAGACAGTACATTGTGTTTTCATTTCCCCCACACCTCAGACTCACTCCCCACAGATGACCCTCAGCAGTCCACTGTGGTCCTTCCAGATGTTTCTCTGTATTTAAGAGCGCCCCTGTGTGTGCATCCTTGTGCAGCCTACATTCTGTATTGCTGGTTCCTGTTCCCCTCGACTCTGTCCCGTCATGACACCTGAGTCAGCATCTTCATCCTTATGCTAGTTGCCTGGGATACCACTGATGGATTTTTGTGACTGGTGTCCCAGATACCTGCTGAGCACTGATAGATGATGGTGACTGGTGTCCTGGGTCCTTGTGAAAGTACAGTGGAGTCCCAGACTCTTGCTGTTACCAACAACAGGAAGCAAACCTGCTTAAGGCAGACCCAGTGTTCATACCTGAGCCCAACAAAGTCCTTGTTTTCAGGCTGCCTTCGGTCTCTTAAACATCCACTTGCACCATAAGAAGGACTTTCTCAGGGCTGGAGAGATAGCTCAGCAGTTAGCACACTAGCTATTCTTCTGGAGAACTGGGTTGGAATTCCACATGGCTAACAACTGTCTGTAACTCCAATTCCAGGGGATCTAACACCCTTTCTGTCTTCCCTAGGCAGGATTAACACTCATAAACAAAATAAAAATAAATTTTATTTTATTTTATTATTATTATTATTATTTTTTTTTTTGTCTTTTCGAGACAGGGTCTCCCTGTAGCCCCAGCTGACCTGGAACTCTGTAAACCAGGCTCACAAAGATCCGCCTGCCTCTGCCTTCCAAGTGCTAGGATTAAAGGCGTGTGCCACCACACCTGGCAATAAAAATAAATTTTAAAATGTTAAGAAAAAAGCCCCCCCCCCCAACCCGTGCAACATGTGCAGGGAGGAGAGTGGACACACCCATCCCAGGTGCAGCTTGGCCAGCTGTCTCTTCTCATGGAGTGGCCTGCAGTTTCATCTTTTCTCCTCATTTTGTCCATCTTCATCTTTGTGTACTGCAGAAAGAGCCCAGCTCACAGTAGCCAATGAATCTGCTCAGCCCAGGGTGACCTCCAAATGTGACTTTCTGTTCTGCAGTTGCTCCAGCACCATGTGTGCTCTGTGGCAGTGGTGATTCCCTGAGCACTCTGAGGGACTCCCTACCCACAGCTCTCTGCAGTGGGGCTGTCCAGGCACCAAGCCCTGGTTTCCTCGCACTGCCCACAGTCGGGGTGGAAGGTGATGCTCACCCTCTGTGAATTAACTAGAGAGAGGCAGTAGGCCCAGGAGTGATAAAAGTACTTCTTGAAGTCAAGTGGACACATGGTCCTGTTAGTTCAATGGCTACAGTGTCCAGTGTGGTCCCCGCCCCAGGGGCAGCAGGGAAGGCTTCGTGGAGGAGTGCTGAATCACAATAGGATCTCTCTTGTTTACTTATGGAGAACTGGGTTCAATTTTCTGTGAGGACAGGCTCAGGGCAGGAAGATTGATGGCCTGCTCACTCAGGCTCTGAGGTTGGCCAGGAAAAGCTACCTCATTTGAGGGGGCTTCCATTTCTGTGTTTATAAAACTGGGGGTAGCCTTGAGCCTCCCAGAGGCTTTGTGGCTTCAGAGAAAGCTGACGGAAGGTGGGGTTTGAAGATGACTGAGAGAAAGAAGATGGGGAGCAGCCACCCCTGTGGGCAAGGGACAAGGGTCAGGAACATGCTCTCATCTCTGTGTTAAGGATTTGGAAACAGAGGCTCCAGGAGGGATGTGCCCGGCTGCCCCGGGGAGGACGGGGAGTGGCGTGGGGTCCGAGGAGGGCCTGTCCTCCAGGAGGGATGTGCCCGGCTGCCCCGGGGAGGACGGGGGGTGGCGTGGGGTCCGAGGAGGGCCTGTCCTCCAGGAGGGATGTGCCCGGCTGCCCCACGGAGGACGGGGGGTGGCGTGGGGTCCGAGGAGGGCCTGTCCTCCAGGAGGGATGTGCCCGGCTGCCCCACGGAGGACGGGGGTGGCGTGGGGTCCGAGGAGGGCCTGTCCTCCAGGAGGGATGTGCCCGGCTGCCCCACGGAGGACGGGGAGTGGCGTGGGGTCTGAGGAGGGCCTGTCCTCCAGGAGGGATGTGTCCGGCTGCCCCACGGAGGACGGGGAGTGGCGTGGGGTCTGAGGAGGGCCTGTCCTCCAGGAGGGATGTGCCCAGCTGCCCCAGGGAGGACGGGGTGGCGTGGGGTCCGAGGAGGGCCTGTCCTCTAGTTGACAGCTGGCAGCACGTGGTTGCCGGGGAGTTCTCGTTCCTCCGCTTTCATTATTTTTCTCATCAGAGCTGTAAACTGGTTAACTGTGCTCTATAAAGTGGCCTGTGCTGGTCGACATCTTGAAACATGGGAACCCGCACACTGAGGCGACTTCAGCTACTGGAAATTTCTGGCAAGAAGGCTGTTTATACAGAGACTGGACACTAGCACCTGGCCTCGGGTGTGCTGTTGGTTAAAGGCCTCTGGGCATAGCCTCTGTCAGACAGTGAGCAGTCCCCTGGGTTACAGATGGCCCCGGTCTCTGCCTCCTCTCTCTCTCTCTTGCCTCGAGGCCTCCCTGCTCTGAGCCTCCTGTGGCTTGTGTCCACCACACTTTAAGGCTATCGAAGGAGCAGCTGTGGGCATTGGGTAGGACAGTATATAGGCCAACTCGCTCGCTGGTCCACGCTGTGCGAAGAGACACAAATAAGGGTGGGGAGGTGGGGATGTTATACTATGAACCAGAGGTCTAGGGAGAGCTCCAGGGGACAGGAGAGGTGAGTCACGTAAGACATGAGGGCAGCAAGGGATTCTGGGTAGAGGAACAGGCAGGGAAAGCATCCTGGGACCTAAGGGGCCTGGCACATCTGTGAGCCAAAGGGCCTTTGGAGTCACTGGAAGGACTTTGGCTGTAACTCAGAGGGAGCTGAGAAGACAAGGTGGTTGCTACCAGATGAAGGACAGGATTCACGTCCACGAGGTGGCCTCAGAGGGCCCTCAACTGCGCTGCACAAGGCCCACCATGTCATTCTTCCCAATGTCTTTCCATCCTTCCATGTCTGTTCCCTGTTGTGTATGAGTGTGCAGATGTATATACTATGTGTGTGCTGGTGTGTTTGAGTGTGCTGATATGTATATATATCCTGGTGTGTATGAGGTAGGGGTGTGTGTGTGTGTGTGTGTGTATGAGTGAATGTTTATCAGCGTGCTGATGATGTGTGGAGTAATATGTATGTGTGTCAGTTTGTAGGTTATTGTGTTGTTGTGTGAGTGTTGGGGTGTGTGTCAATGTGTATGTACTTTATTTGTGTTAGAATGTGTGTTTGGAGTTAGTATGTATGTGTTAGGGTGTAATAGTATTGTGGAAACTTCTAGAAATCAGGAGACCAATAGCAGGTTCAGGTGAAGGAGAGTTTATTCACACCAGTGGGCTGACACTTAGCTCTCGGATCACCCCCTAGTAGAATCACCCCATAGTAGCGCCAGCCTCTAGCTCAGGTTTTTAGGGAAATTTATAATCAACTCATATGTGGGATTTTAAGCAAGCAAGTAGCATATAAGTGGTAATTAAGCAAGTGGTTAAACATAACACATGGTTACAAAAGATCAGGATAAAATAGCAGTTGGGAAGGTGGATTCCTGTGCGCCTTCCTCATTCTTCTCTTACTTCCTCCTGTCTGGGGGCTTTTCATGGTTCAAAGTTCTTTGCAACCATTTTATTGCCCAGGAAACTTCCATTGCTACCAAAGTATTTCTGTGTTAGGGTGAAGTATGTGTGTGTTAGAGTGTGTACTTGGAGGTAGTATATATGTGTTGAGGTGTAGAATGTCTGTGTAAGGGTAAAGTATGTGTGTGTTTCAGTGCAGTGCATGGGAATATGGTGTGTGTTGGAGTGTTTTAGGGAGTAGTATGTGTGTCAGGGCAAGCTGTGTGTGTTGGGGTATTTTATGTGTGTATTGGGATTTGGGATGTCAGGGCATAGTGTATATTGGAGCGTATTTGGGGTGTAGCTGTGTTTTGGAGTATAGTATGTGTGTTGGGGTATAACCAGCCATCCGATGATCCCACCTGGTGCATGGATCAATACCTACTGACTCAGCAGTCCCATGCTAGACCCTCAGAAAGTGTCAGCTGCCCTATCTATGTGTCATGGATGGCCATTTTAGGTTTAGTGCTCTCTTTTTAAACATATTTTATTTATTGTTTTTTATATGTATGAGTATATTGCTTGAATAAATGTAAGTGTACCAATGCTGAGCAAGGACTGCAGTGGTCAGAAGAAGGCATTGGATCCTCTGAAACTGGAATTAAGGATGGTTGCTAGCCACCATGTGGGTACTGGTAACTGAGTCCAGGTCCTCTGCAGCCAGTGCTCTTAACCACTGAGCCATCGCTCCAACCCCTTGTGCTTTCTTTTAAGGTGTGCAGAACATGTTAAACACCTCCAGCCCTGCATTTGGACATCAGTGTGCACTGAAGACTCTGGTCCCCACTCCTTTTCGGCCCCGAGGCTTAGGTACCAACCATACAATCCTCATTCGCTTGTTCCTTCACCCCAGACCATGTAGGCTGCCAGCAGAGATGGGTGTGCCAGCTCCAGTGTCCATCATGGCTCTGCTCTGGGGGGATACATTTTGCTTGGTGACAATGCAGGAGGGTGTGTGTTCTTGAGGCCTTGGTGCTGGGGACCTGCTGTGTAGAGGTCACTTGGGGGCCTCTGTGTGGAAGCCTGTCTATTATTGTTCTGTTCCTTTCTCTAAGGAAGGCTGGAGGTCCTGTGGTTTTACATCATGTTCAAAGCTGTGTTTGTGACTATGGGGGATTTGGCTTTGACCAGTTTGGATGACAGCCACTATCTGTTTTTTAATCCCACTGTGATTTGTTCACTGATAGCCCAGGACAGACTCCAGTAGCGCAGGCCTGTGAAAAACAGGCCTGTGTGTGAGACCATGGAGCCAGTGGAGATCTGTGGCAGCCTGTCAGGAAGTGCTCTAGTCAGTCCTCTGGCTGAGCTCAGCTTCACTGGGTCCTGATGGGTTGTGCTAAGGATCAGAGACCAGGAACTCCTGCTACTCAGAAACTTTGGGAATCACGTCTTTCCTTCCAGCACATGAGTCCTGGTGATCAAACTCAGGTCACGAGGCTGGGTGGCAGGTGGTGTTATCTGCTGAGCCATCCTGCTGGCTCCATGCTCTGTAACTATAAAGCACTGGGCTGGGTTATAGGTGGAGTAGGAAATAGTGGCCATTCTGCATCCATACCCTGAACCCTTTCTTAATTCACATCCATAACCTAATCCTGCATTCTGTACCCTAGGCCCAGCTCTGAGTCACTGCAGCTGGGGTAGACAGTTCCTGGACACACTGCGAATGGAAATTCCCAGAAAAAAACATATGACTTCAAACTAGACTTTCTTCTGCAAGGCTGATTAACTGATTATAGCTCTGGTGGTTGTAGAGTCCAGAATGTTGCAGGTCCAGAGCCCAATTACCATTTAGTTCAAGGAAATAGCCATTTCCTTGCCCACCTCTGTTTCCAACCTAAAATTCCATGAATAACAGAAAATGTCTTTGAAAGGTATTTACTAGCAGACCACCAGGTCCCAGTGACCCAAAAAGCTAAGATTGTTGTGAGATAGCATCTGAGACCTATAGTAGAACCCCCCCACTTTGCTGTGACCCACCTACTGAATTTACCCACCAGTGTATTTCAAGAGTGTGTTCATTTATGACTTTGTTCTGTTACTATAAAAAGTTCATGAAATTGATGTCTCATGGGAACATGGAAATTGGGGAAATCTTAAATTCTTGTTCCTGGGCCATGGCTACTCATATTTGGCTCCAGAATAAACATGTCTTATCCTCTTTGCGGTGAGAGTTATGATTTTGTGTTGATGCCTGCTTCTTGGTGAGGGTCTTCCTGGGAGCCCATGGTGGGTGGTTTCCTGCCAGAGCGGGTACCAGGGGTCCCATGCGGTGGGCCTGGGGCCTTGACCTTGCTGTCTCCCCACCGCACACTCCCTGGCTAGCTCCATTCCCAGGGTATCAGCCATGTGGCTGATACTCAGTCATTTGACCTTTCTTCTCTGTGACTTAGTTCACTGCTTGGAAAGGGGATTGCGCAGAGCCCCTTTTGGGGGTGAGGGGCTGCAGTGGGAGGCCTTGGGGATGCAGAGGCCCCTGAGAGCCGGGAGGTAAAGGAGCACAGACTGCAGTGACACAGATGAGGTGAGTAGAGAGGAGCCTGGGACAGGCAAGTGAAAACTGTTATGACAGCCAGAGCCTCGTTGTGAGCACAGCAGCGTGCCCCCTTCCTGCTCCCCAGCTTTGTGCTCCTGAGTAGAGCAGGAACAGTTCAGGACCTCAGGGCTGAAGTCAGTGGGGGTGTGAGAGGCACTGCTCAGACCAGCCCAACCCTGGGGCACAGACTCCTGAGAATCTGTCCTGACTGCACTTAAAAGGCTGGGGGCCTGCGGCTTTGCATTTCCTGCTCGGTGGGAGGCCTCCATGATGAATATTCATTTATGCAATTAAAGCAAATCTGGCTCTCTCTGCCACTTTTTTGGGGGGGGGTCTTTTTGAGACAGGGTCTCTCTGTAGCTCCAGCTGTCCTGAAACTCACTCTGTAGACCAGGCTGGCCTTGAACTCACAGAGATCCGCCTGCCTCTGCCTCCTAAGTGCTAAGATTAAAGGCGTGCACCACCACGCCCTGTAGCCCCTGGGACTTGCTCCCTCCTTTTCTGAGTCCAGCCCCTTGATGTCAAGGATATTCCCATTTTTACCCAGAGTCAGCTTAGCCCCTAAAGAGGATCACAGCACCTGCTTTTCTTTTTCCTTAACTGAAGCAAAAGTCACGTAACAGAATATTCAGCAGTTTTAAGAAGCCTGCAGTTTAGTGACATTTAGTGCAGTCGCGGGTCTGTTACACAACCCTCGCATTGGAAGGGAGCCGTTTCCTCCTCCCAAGAAGCAGATCTGTGTCTATTCGCTCCCACTCCCACTCCTGGTTCCACCAGCCTTCCATGTCTGAGGCTTTGCTGCCACGTGGTGAGATTGTGTGGACTTCTGTATCTGCTTCCTTCGCCTTGCCTCCTACGTTCAAGGTTTATCAAACTGTGACTTGTGTAGGTCTCCTGTTCATTTTCCTGACTGAATAATACTCAATGGTATGGGAATGCTACATTTTGCTAATCAACCGATAATGAGAGTGTTCCTACTTTTACACTGTGACTACTGTTGGTGTAGACATCTATGTACAGGGCTTTGTATGGCTGTTTCTACTTTTCTAGGCAGGAGATCGCTGGCCAGGGGATAACTCTCTCTGAGATACCACTGCACTGTTGGCTTTCCCCATAGCTAGACCATTCTGCTCTCCTACCAGCAGCATATGCACCTTTAAGACTGCACATCTTCCCAACACCTCTCTTTTGGTGGCATTTCCTTACTGAAATGGCCTTGAGCTCCTTGGCCATTTGGATGCCTTCTCTGGAGAGATGCCTGTGTTCAGGTTTTCAGATTCTCTCATGAGGAATAAAGGTCAGAGGGGGCAGGGAGAATAACTTGCTGCAGGCCACACAGAGCCGAGAGCCTCTGAAAGTGTGTTGGGTATAGGACTCTGACCTTTCCTTCACTTTTCAACCAGTGGCCAGCCAGGGTTGGGTTCCTCAGAAGAGATGTTTACTGCATCAGCTGGGATACATCTGGAAACGGGTCCTAGGATGGAAGGGCTGGAGGGTGGGCAGGGGTGGATGCTGCTGCACCCCACAAAGGCAACTTGATGGCATCACAGGGGACCATGCGCTATGGCACCAGTTGAGCTCTTGCTCTGAGGTACCAGACTGGATCCTCTCTGGCCTCTTCTGGCCTGGCTGCATCTGTATATACCCCGGATGGTGTCATCCTGGGGTTGGGAACCAGGATGAGAGGGCATACAGGACAAGAATTCTATTTTTTTTTTTGGTAGTGGTCTTTTTGAGACAGTGTCTCCCTTTAGTCCCAGCTGGCCTGGAGCTTGCTCTGTAGACCAGGTTGGCCTTGAACACACAGAGATCCACCTGCCTCTTCCTCCCGAGTGCTGGGTCAGAAACCCTGGCGTGCACCCAGTTCACTCAGTGACGGCTGTCCTCTGCTCTCCCTGTAGCCCCAGCTGACCTGGAACTTGATACACAGACCAGGCTGGCATGGAGTGCCGCTGTGCTTGACTGTGTGCCCCCAAAAGGTATGCAGAGGTCCTTACTCCTGGACACCCCAAATGGTTGTTGGCTATAATGTAGGAGCTGGGAACTGAACCCTGGTTCTCTATGGGAGAATCTCAGCCCCAAATATGCCATTATTTAGACATGGGATTTTTGCAGATGTGGTCAGTTACCATGCCACAGACTAGCCCAGTACCCTGAACAACATCTCAAGCCCTCTTTCTAGTTCTTATTTTGAAAAAGTCTCACTAAGTTGCCCAGGCTAGCCTTGAACTTGCACTCCTCCTGTCTTGGGTTCCAGAATAGCTGGCTTTACAGGCCTGGGCCACCATGCCATCTAGTAAACACTTCTCGAATTGAATAGGATAATAAACCTTCCAGTTAGTTCATTTAATAAATGAAATTAAATTTCTCCTGCTATCGTGGGTTCAGAGAATTGAAAAGATTAATTACAGGAGGTTTTTCACCTGCTGCTTAGATAAGTAGGAAAAGAATAATTTAATTATCCTAGGTTTTGTATTTCCTGAAAAGACAAAAAAAAAAGTGGAAAGGAGAAAAAAGTTTTTTCTTTACATAAGATGAATTTGGGCTTGTTCACGTGGCTGCTTTTGTTTCCCCCAGCTGCCGGATCTAAGAGGCCTGATTTCTACACCCCATCTGTATTTGAATAATTTTAGCTTGCCTCAGAACTAGTGTTGATTTAATTTATTGTCACCAGGGATTTGTGAAGTATTTTCCTAAGTTGTTTTGAAACAAGGCAATTCGTTCCAATAATATGTGGGTGATAACTTCAGGGAAGGAGCTCCCCAGGTAGGACCCCTGCAAAAGCATATCAGGAAGAGCCTTTGGGCTGCCTCCCTGGCCCACCTTCCTGGGCAACTCCTCTGGCCTCTCAGGGGCTGCCCTGTGCACCTGTTTCCTGAGGCTGCCTGCATTGCTGAGGGTAGAGCTGGAGTGCCCTGGCTTGGCAGGATGCTCTGCCAGTGAATCCTGCCTGGTCCACCCTCAGGCCTCCCTTGCCCTGGATGGTGTTTACCTAGATGGACTGAATGCTTCCTGGGTACCCACTCTAGCCTTCAAGGAGGGTCTAGCTGTTCTTTTCTGGTTCTTTGTCGGCTGAAGCTGGTTAGCCTGACTTCCTCAAAGGAACATATCTCCCAGGAGGTGTGCCCTTTGCATCCACCCCTTCTCCAGGCTTCAGGCCCGTGATGGTTGTTTTCTTGTTTTTTTTTTTTTTTTTTTTGTCTTTTTGAGACAGGGTCCCCTGTAGCCCCAGCTGTCTGGAACTCACTCTGTAGACCAGGCTAGCCTTGAATTCACAAAGATCCGCCTGCCTCTGCCTCCCGAGTGCTAGGATTAAAGACGTGCGCCACCACGCCCGGCTATATAGTTTGTTTTTTAATTGTCAACTTACTACAACCTAGAATCATCTCGAAGGAGAGTGTCAGTGAGGAATTATTTAGATCAGGGTGGCCTGTGGGAATGTTTGTGGGGGATTGTCCTCACAGGGGAAGACTCAGGCCACAGTGGGCAGCACCATTCCCTGGGCTCAGCACATAAGAGTGGAGAAGCTGGTGAACGTGAGGTCGTGAACAAGTGTGCATGCATTCGTTTCTCTCCGCTCCTGACTGTGGATAAGTGAGCAACTGTTTGACGTTTCTGTCTTCACTTGCCTCTAGTGAAGGAATTCCATAGCCTGTAATTGTAAGCTACATTGCTTTTTGTCAGGATATTTTATCACAGCAACAGAAAGAAAGTAGGCCGAGGTCCCTGTGCCCTTCTGGCCTCAGCCTGGACACTACATGACCTCTCCACAGACTTGACGATGACTCCCACAAGCAAACCACAGGTTGGAACTGCTCAGGGACAGACAGTGAACACTGGGCCTGCCTGCTCTACTGCACACCTGAGCACCTGGCCTGCTATTCACTCACTAATATCACAGGGTCTCATGGTCCCACTGAGCAGATATTTATAAACTTTTGTGAATGAGAAGCAGGTAACAGAATGAATAGGCCACTGTCCATTGGTAAACGTTCTAGCCTTAAGGTGGAACTAAACTATCCTACTTGCTACAAACCTCTTATCTTTTTTTGAGACAGGGTCTTCCTGTAGCCCCCAGCTGTCCTGGAACTCGCAACGTAGACCAGGCTGGCCTTGATTTCACAGATACCTGTCTGCTCCTGCCTCTGGAGTGCTGAGATTAAAGATGTGCATTATCATGCTGGCTGCTACAAGCCTCTTTAACAACTTTGGCTTTAGATCAAGATGAAGCTTTATTAGCAAGGAAGATTCCCCATGATGCAATGAAGTGCAGTGACCTCTCATCCATGCTCCCAACACATGGACCTCACACTGCTAAGCATCTTAACTGTGTGGCATTGTGGATCACGAGTGAGCTGGAGTTACTCGGAAGATGGCCTCTGCCTTTGAGCTAAACGGAGCTCCAGTGAAAGTGTAGCTGTGAGGCACTTGTCTGCAGGCACCAGCCCAGGAGCTCTAGGGATCTAGGTCAATGTGCAGAGCCTTGAGCCCAGGTGCGGTCTCATCTTCACTTCTCCACTTCAGTTATCACCATCACCACCATCACCCTCACTACCACCACCACCACCACATCGCCACCACAATCACTCTCACTATAATCACCATCACCATCAATTGCCATCACTCCGACCCTCACCACCACCACCACCACCACCACTATTACCATCACAACAGTCACCCTGTGATCAACATTACCACCCACATTGCCATCCCTCCCACACATTATCATCACCACCACTAACATCACTACCACCACTTGTCATCACCATCACCAACATCAACGCTACTTGTGTCACTATCACCATCACCATCATTATCAGCAGTACTGCCCCCACCACCCTCACAGTCAGTGTCAATGTAGCAGCAATGCGATGTCATCTCTTTGGTCACCAGTCCTTTCACTACCGTCCTCATCACCTTCATCTCATCACTACTGCCCTACTCATCTTTCTGTTGCTGAGATAAAACAAAAGCAGCTAGGGAAGGAAAGGTTTATTTCCGCTTACAGCTTATAGCCCATCATCAAAGGAAACAAATCAGAAACTCAAGCAGGAACCTGGAGGCAGGAATGAAGCAGACCCCATGGAGGAACTTACTGCCTTGCCTCTCCCGGCTTGCTTAGTATCTTTCTTCTCCAGCCCAGGCCCGCTTGGCCAGGGACAGTAGCACCCACAGTGGGCTGGGCCTTCCTACATCGGTAAGCAATCAGAAAAATGCCCTGTAGACATGACCACAGGCTAATCAGATGGAGGAAATTCCTCAGCTGAGGTTCCCTCTTTCCAGGTGTGTTCAGGTTTGTGTCAGATTGACAAACACTAACCAGACAGCTACCATGGCCCCCACTGTTCTCACCATCGCCTCCATTCTTATCACCATCACCTCCGTCCTCAGCACCATCATCTCTAACCAGCACAGCTACCATGGCCCCCACTGCTCCTACCATTGCCTCCATTCTTATCAGCATCACCTCCGTCCTCAGCACCATCATCTCTAACCAGCACAGCTACCATGGCCCCCACTATTCCCACCATTGCCTCCATTCTTATCACCATCACCTCTGTCCTCAGCACCATCATCTCTAACCAGCACAGCAACCATGGCCCCCACTGTTCCCACCATTGCCTCCATTCTTATCAGCATCACCTCCGTCCTCAGCACCATCATCTCTAACCAGCACAGCTACCATGGCCACCACTGTTCCCACCATTGCCTCCATTCTTATCAGCATCACCTCCATCCTCAGCACATCATCTCTAACCAGACAGCTACCATGGCCCCCACTGTTCCTACCATGGCCTCCATTCTTATCACCATCGCCTCCGTCCTCAGCACCATCATCTCTACAACATCTCCATCAACTCCATGCTTATCACCATCACCTCCATCCTTATTATCACCATTTCCACCTCGTCATCATGACCACTGTCATTGTCACATCACTACCCCACCATCAGTACCACTGACGTGTTGGCCCTCACTCCCTCCCTGTCAGGAGATTCTGCATATTGAGCATGCCATCTGATGAACCCATGGATGTCTGGTAGCAGGTACTGTGATTCTTACCCACCTTATAGATGAAGACACTAAGAGTAGGGTAAGTTCAAGGACAGCATCATGGATTCAAATATGAAATGTTGCCCACGGGCTCATGTATTAGGACACTTCATCTCCAGCAGGTGGTGCTAGTTTAAGTTATTTTGGAATCTTTAAGATGTGGGTTACTGGAGACAGGCCTGGAAGATTATGTATGGCTCTGGCCTGTGTTCTTATTCACTCAAGAAACATTCACTGAATTCCAGGCTTGAATGTGGCTCCTGTGTGACCTCTGCCCTCTGAGCCCGGTTCCTGGCTTCAGTCCTCAGTGTCCTGAGATGGTTGGAAGGACAAACGGTGTGTTCTGCACAATGCACTTAGCGAGAGCTGAGAGCTGTCACCAGAGCCCTCAGCCTCCTGGTCCTGCTCCTCCACATGTCTGTTCCCACAGGTTCCCTGTCCACAGGCATCCCTGACACCTCTCGCTTCCTCCTACTCCATGGTCACTGCAGCTTCCTCCCCTACTGCCCTTGGAGCATATGACCTAGGCCCCTTCACACTGCCCTCCCATCCCCACTCCATCCATTCTCTACAAAGCCCCTGGGTGAATTATCTATTTACTTTACAGCTACTTATGTGAGGGGTGCAGCTATGGTGTGCATGTGGAAGTCAGAGAACAACTTTTGGGTGTTGGTTCTCTCCTTCCGTCATGTGGGTCCCAGTGATTGAACTCAGGTTGTCAGGTTTGGCAGCAAGCTCCTTTACTCCTGAGCCATTTTGCTGGCCCCCAAATGGTCTTTCAAGCATGAGCAGGATCATGGCACCCCTATGCTGAAAGCCTTTCCCATCTCACTAGGGTGAACCCAACATGGCCCCATGGCCCCTCCCTTCTCTTTATGGTCCTGTCCCTCACCCTAGCCCTACTCCTCCCCTAACCCTGCTAGATACCCCAGCACTAGCCTCCTCTGTACCTACTGCCCCTACCCTTGGACCTCTGCCCCAGATTTACCCTTCTTGGTCCAAATGTCACCTCCTGGAACGTTCCCTAAGCACGCCCTCAAGCAACCCTGCCCCCTTCTGGCCACTGTTCTCTTTCCATTTACTCACAGCATCAGGTCACCTCAAAATTCCTGGCTTGCGAGGTGGCGCACGCCTTTAATCCTAGCATTCGGGAGGCAGAGGCAGGCAGATCTCTGTGAGTTCAAGGCCAGCCTGGTCTACAGAGCGAGTTCCAGGACAGCTGGGGCTACAGGGAGACCCTGTCTCGAAAAGACAAAAAAAAAAAAAAAATTCCTGGCTTGCTCTTGTCACCCTGACAACCCCAAGACCTGGGACAATGCCTGATACATAGGAGGCTGTCTCTGAAAATGGGTTGAATAAGTGAATGAGACCAAGTGGCTGACTCGACTTCCAGCTCTGACCCTTGCAAGCTGTGTGTATTAGTTATTCTTGTTGCTGTAACAAAATGCCTAGGAGACACTTCTGCTGGTGTCTTCCTGATGAGACTGCCCCACACTCCATCCACTGCCCCACGCCCCGTCCACTGCCCCATGCTGTGTCCTGCCTCTTAAACCCACCAGAATCAGCTGAGATGAATGGCAGGAAGAGGAAGCCTCAGGCCCTGTGCAGTAAACTAATAAAATCACTGGTACCTTGTTAGTTTTCTTTTTTCTTTTTTAAGTTTTTTAAAATTTTATTTATTTTTGTATGTGTATGAATGTACTGTCTGCATGTAGGTCTGTGCACCCATGTCGTGCAATGCCTCAGAGGTCAGAAGAGGGCGTCGGATTCCCCTGGAACTGGAGTCAAAGATGGTTTTCAACTGCCATGTGGGTACTGGGGATCGAACTCGGGTCCTCTGCAAGAGCAGACGGCGCTCTTAACCACTGGGCCATCTCTCTAGCTCAAGTTTTCTTTTTTAAATCATTTTTATTTTATGTGTATGAATGTATTGCCTGAGTGTGTGTACATACATACAAATATAGGTAATACATTCATACAATTCATGTGATGCCTGCAGAGGACAGAAGAGGGTGTCAGATCCCTTGGAAGTGGAGTTACAGATGGTTGTTAGCCACCATGTGGGTCCTGGGATTCAAACCCAGGTCTTCTGCAAGAACATCCAGTGCTCTTAATCACTGAGCCATCTCTCCAGCCCTATTGTCTCCTCCTTTAAGATCTCTTTCTCATTTCTTTTTAAAATTTAATTTATTTTTTTAATTTTTAAATTTTTTTGTATGTGTATGAATGTACTTTCTGCATGTAGGTTTGTGCACCCGTGTTGTGCAGTGCCACGGAGGTTAGGAGAGGGTGTCGGATTCACCTAGAACTGGAGTTAAAGATGGTTCTCAGCCACCATGTGGGTGCTGGGGATCGAACCTGGGTCCTCTGCAAGAGCGGTTGGCACTCTTAACCGCTAGGTCATCTCTCCAGCCCCAAGATCTCTTTCTCATTTCTAATCATCCCTTTTTGTTTCATCACACACAACACCACACACACACACACACACACACACACACACACACACACACACATGTCCCAGGCTGAGAGAAGAGCAGGGCAAGGCTTGCCTGGGAATATAGCTCTTTGGGTTGTCAATGCCTTGAGCTTGCTCTGCTCTGAAGAGCAGGAAAACACCAGGGGTGAGGAGAGCCGCCCTGGAGTGTTCCAGACCCAGATGGTGTAGGGAGGGCTGAGAAGTGGGAGCAGGGGTAGAGCTAGCTACTGGGCTCACAGGCGAAGGCCAGGGAAGGCAGAGAACGAGGGCGCCCAGGACTGGATCTGAGGTGCAATGTGAAGGCAGAGCTGGTGGCTGCTGAGGTCCTCAGAGGAGAGGGGCTGGGATGGCTCCAAGATGCTGTGGCCCAGAAGCACTGAGTAATGTAATGTCCACCCCCAGCATCGATCCAGCCGAATGATAACATCATTATTGGAAGGACGGGAATGGGGAATGTGTGCGTCATCTCTGTTCCACTGTGTTGTTGCCAAATTTTCCAGTGTAAGAAGGGATTTTATTTCTTTCTTATGGACTCTGGCAGGTGTAGGAATTCAGGAACTATTGTGGGATAGAAGAAAAGAAGCTTAGAGGAAAGGAGGGTGAGGGAGGGAGAACGGAAGGGAGGGACACAATCGGGGAGGAAGGGACTTGACCAGCAGAGGCCAGGCCACTCACTGTCTTCTTGTCACCCTGGCCCCTGTTCACCACAGACCTGAGGGAGAGAAGTCTCAAGGGCTTCATGGGTCTGCAGAGAGGCGTTGTGAACTTCCTGTTTCGGGCGAGGCATGTCCTGGGCTTGCTGATCCCCAGTGTTGGGGTGGCTGGGCTCCCTAAGACAGAATCAACTTGTTCCAGTCGCTCTGGTGGCAGGAATGAGCTTCCACTATGGGAAAGACTCGTGCAGTGTCCATCTGTCCCCATTTTGTCCTCATGCTGGGTGTTCAGAAGGGCAGACACATGATACCTGCCTCTCCTCTCTCCTAGACTGTACCTGTGGCATTCTGAATGTCTCTGTCCATCAAGAAATCCCCTAGTTCCACTCTGTGCCAGGCCTTGTGCTGAGCTCTGAGCCCAAGTACTCAGCCTTCCAGCCCGTCTTCCCACAGAGCCACTTGAGTCATGGGTTGAGGGTGAGATCGGGACCAAGGTAACTTTTTGCTGCTAGAGCCCAGTGTCTCCAAGGTCTGGAGCGCATAGGGAGACCAATGGAACAAGGCAGTGAGTGACTCTACAGTGTCTCAGGCCACCTGGATCTTGGGTTCATCAGCTGTAAAGTGGACTGATGAGATGACTTCCTCCTGGTGACTGCTGCATATCAGCTCTTCAGCTGATGCTGAAGTGGCTACCCCAGTGCCAGCAGTATCTGAGAAGAGACATACGCTATCACGACGGTTAATGGCATGAGCATATGAGGGCCCTAAGTGCTCCGTGTGAGTCTCTGGGTAGGGGAGCTATGGTACCCAGGTGAATCTTGACAGTAGGCCTGGGCTGCTCTGAGGGTCTTCGTAAACATGTGTTGAGGGAGGGGCTTCTCTGGGCTGGCATTTTCAGAATCCCTGCTGTCCCTGGTATAGATGGGCTCATGAGGTGCATCCTGTCTGGCCGTCTTTCCACTTTCAGAGCAGCTCCCATGGTAACTGCTTCATCTGTTCCCAAGACCAGCCAATTACATTTTATGGCAGCCCCTGGGCGGATGAGCGGCAGTCAAAGCCCAGCGTTCTGGACCTGGTGTGAGGGAAGCATAGAGCCTGGGCCTGCATTTGTCAGAAAATAGCATCCGGGTGGCTGAATAATTTATAGCTCGTTATCCCGGCTTAAAAAAGCCTCCGCTGCAATGATTATGCCTCCCCCAGAGTGGCACAGATGCATCCTGCTCATCTGGGGCAGCGGGGAGGAGTGCTACCATCTTCCCTCTGAGGTCAGTCCCCACTGCTCTGCATGGGTGTGTGGACGTGCACCTGTGGTTAACAGGGTCCTTCTGCCAGGGTCAGCCTTTATCACCATCAATGCCCATTTCCCCCAGGGCCCTCAGGATTCCAGACAGTTTTCTAAATTAGAGCAGTTTGTCCCTTTCAGTCCTGGTGTTTGAACCTTTCACCCTAGGGTGCTCAGAGAGTGTGGGGCCATATGGGGCCTACCAGGCTGTTTGTCATTGGTAGGTGGGGATAGACACTCCCAGTGGTCAG
This sequence comes from Rhizomys pruinosus, assembly GCA_009823505.1. Taxonomy (NCBI): domain Eukaryota; kingdom Metazoa; phylum Chordata; class Mammalia; order Rodentia; family Spalacidae; genus Rhizomys; species Rhizomys pruinosus. The sequence goes on along the minus strand of VZQC01012005.1, from coordinate 2,716,532 downwards.
CTCAAACACACCTTCCCTTTCTCCTGTCACACACTAGTGAGAGGTAGCCTCTAGTAAAATGTTCGCGGTCTCTTCTGGAGTGGCAGTAGGCAGTTGGCTTCCCATGGGGCAGGGCCCCTTTCCAGTGTGCTGTTTGTCCAGCCCTGGACAGGTGAGGTCAGATGGACTTGGGATACTCCCATCTTCTCACTATGGGATACTCCCATCTTCTCGCTGTCACTATTCTGAGGAAACTCCACAGAACACCTTGTCACCCCAGTTTCCAGTCCTTCAGTGTTGACAGTCCTAGTCTGGGGGTGCAGTGAGGAAATGGAGAAACTTCCTCCTCTGAAGCTCACATCCAATGGGAGGAGAGGCAGGACAGGAGTTGACTTCCTGTGTGTCATGTTTGGGAGCACTTTGGAGGAGAAATCTGGGGGTGAGGCTTGGATTTGGAGAGGGACTTACACTTAGAGTGGAGTTTACAGTAAGGAAGGAGCCTTCAGGTATCTGTGTGACCTCAGGGGACAGATTTTAGGGTACACAAAGGGCTAGCACCTAGAAACTGCTTGAAGCATTGTTTGGAGTGTCTAAGGGTGTTTGCAGAGCAGCTAGGGCATGCACGATGGCTGCAGAAGAAGGAGGGGCACCAGGCTGGAGGCAGTGGGTGTCTCCCAGGAGGCATTCTGGATTGCTTCATGTCGATTTCATTCTTCCTGTGTTCAGGCCAGGCCCTTCAATGGACACAATGAAGAGTAGTTCATCTACTCTCCAAGCAGCTCAAGTTGGTTTTTATTCAGCTACGTATTCCAGCTATGGAGCCAGAGCCCTGGACTGTGAGGATGAAGAGGGTCAAGCCCCTGGGCCCCATGCTGGTGAGGAGGTTCTACCTGGCATCTCCCATGCTGGTGAGGAGGTTCTACCTGGCATCCCCCATGCTGGTGAGGAGGTTCTACCTGGCATCCCCCATGCTGGTGAGGAGGTTCTACCTGGCATCCCCCATGCTGGTGAGGAGGTTCTACCTGGCATCTTCCATGCTGGTGAGGAGGGTCTACCTGCCATCTCCCATGCTGGCCACCACTTCCTACTGCCTCCCTGCCAGGCCACTCCACAGAATCCACTATCCACTTTGCTCTGAGATGTCCAAATGGTCCTGTTAGGACCAGGTCAGAAAGAAGCTAATCAAAAGGAAAGGGTGAACAATGCAGGAGCAACTCTCTGGTTGAAGCAGGTCTGGTTTCCATGACTACCTTAACCACAAGAATACAGTCTGACCCTCAGTTCCTAGTTCCCAGAGCTCCCTGAGGTCAGGATGAACTTTCCCAGCCCTGTAGGAGTGCTTCTCACCCCCTAAGGAGCCCATTCCTCTCCAAGGGACTTCACGCTGCTAAACACAACCATTCAGCTTAAAGGTCACCACTGCTTGCATTGTGTTTCTATAGCCTTGCAATTGTGTATGTATGATCTCACCAAGTTCCTCTAGTTTGTGGCTTTGGCTTTAAAAGGTCTCGGTAACAGACAGTTAGGGTCACGCTCATCCCTGCGTGGAATGGTTTGCATCCCTGACACGTCAACAATTGGCTCCCTTGATGTGTCAGTTTTCTTAATTGGGTTCTGGTGCACCAGCAAATTAAATAAATTTCATATCAATCTGTGGCCCCTCATTGGTTAATCTTGTGAGTGTGGCAGTTTGAGTCCAACAGCTGGAGGTCCCACTGAGACACACCACCTCCACCTCGAGGGGCCTCTCCCTCTTTGTGGGATGCTGGTTGGCCTTGGAAAAGAAAGCACTTTGAAAGGTACTGAGCTGTGCTCCTGTTTTGGTGTCAGTTTTCTGTTTCTGTGGCGCCAGGGCTGCTGCCTTAGAGGAAGGTCGGACGCGACTACTTCCTCTGGGCATGAGAGGAGGACGCTCCGACTCTCCAGTAGACGAACAGGGGGTTTGTCTGATACTAGACTCAGGGACGGTCTAGTATCCTGGTTTTGGGGCACGGACAGTGGGTCCAGCCCTTCAGTTCTGGTCATGGCAGACAGCACCTGCCGTCTGAGTCCTTTCTGTGTCCTCTGTGTCCTCACCGTGTTCCTTTGATTTGTGGTCTTTGTGTTTTTCTCATTAACCACTTTTGTTTCTATTCTATATTTTGAATCTAACATGGGACAATCTACTTCTTTTTTTTTATTTATTTCTGTATGTGTATGAATGTACTGTCTGCATGCAAGTGTGTGCACCCGTGTAGTGCAATGCCACGGAGGTCAGAAGAGGGTGTCGGATTCCCCTGGAACTGGAGTTCTCCTGGAATTGGAGTTTCAGACGGTTCTTGGCCGCCATATGGGTGCTGGGGATCGAACCTGGGTCCTCTGTAAGAGCGGTCGGCGCTCTTAACCACTAGGCCATCTCTCCAGCCCCAATCTACTTCTTCTAATCCCCTACTCCCCTCTCTCCTGTGCAGGCAAGCAAGCACACAAAGGGCCCATGCTGCGAGCTCCAAGCAGCCAGAGCTTCCACTGCTCCACTCCCCTAGAAATACAGGATCCATCACAGTAAGATGCCAGGCAGCTGGCCCTCCTTAACAGGACTGTCAGTTAAGGTGGAACAGGCATTTAGTGAAATCAACCCAGCATTTGGGGGCTTTGAGTACAAAAGTGTTTTAAGGGAGCTAACTAAAAAATGTCTTAAACTCTAAATAATTGTGTGTAAATGTGGCAATGAAGAATTAATGGTTCCATGGCCCTGCACAGCCAAGGTGTGCAGCAGACTGGAAAACTGAGAACTTTCTGTGCCTTGACAGCAAGTTATTCTATGAGATTTGAAAAAGAAAAAGGGAATCTCTCATTAAGCCATATGTCTGTGCAAGATGTCTGTGTGTTAACTGTTCTCCCATGTGTCTGAGATTCGTGTCATGTGTGTTCTTCTGTGTTGGTTTCTGTTAAAAGTGGCCACTTCAAAGTTTTTCATTCTGTATTGTGCACATAAATTAAGTTTACTTTTGGCATGCCTCTTAAACTTTTTCAAAGGCCTAATTTGAACCCAGGTTCCTAAGTTCCTACAGAGAAAAATTCTAATCTAAAGGTTTTATTTGTTATCTGTTAAGACTGGATTTGATGTCCAAATTAAACTGTTTTAAAGTTGCAGGTATTCTAACTTCAGTTTCCTTTCAACTTGTTTTTCCAGACCTCTGAAGACCTGATTTTTAACCCTTATGTTTGTTTTCTTTTCTTCTACCTAGCCAGGCTTTTGACAGCTGTGCCTCCATAAACAGTGGCACATGGCTTCCCTGGATGCCTGTAGACTGCAATTTCTTCTCTCCAATGAAACAGCCTAAAATGGTTTTTGGTATTGTTCATTGCTGAATTGTCTTGGTTTTGTACTGCCTTGGTAGGACTGAATGCTTCCTGACACCTTATTCTTTAGCTTCTTCCTTGGTGAAACTGTCTTTAATTATTGTATTGTGACTTCAGTTATGGCTAGCCTTCAGTACAAACTGGATATATAATTCTGTTTTTCATTATTTGTTAAAATATTTCAATGAGTTCATAGTTTAAAACTAAAGGTGTAAAGCATCAATGACAGCATGGTAAGAAAAACTGTATTAGCCACCTCAGCCTTGGGAATGCAATTGGGGCTGTATGCTTTAAATGACATCTCTGAAGAATGAAAACATGTCCGACAACAAGGTATGTGAGTCTGTTCAATACAAACACTGGGATAAAAATCTCTTGTATGAATGTGTGGATAAATTGTGTATCTATGTGGATTATACTGTTAACCATTCTGTAATAAACTTATAGCATATTAGAAATCTATCAGACCACTGATAGACAGTATATGGTGTTTTCTCTAATGTGTGTATGTCTGTGTATGATAACAATGTATGTCTGTGCCTCTGTTCAGTGCAACCTTTATAGACTGCCATCACCAAAATTAAGTTTTAAAACCTTGTGTATGAGTGTGTGTATGAAGTATTGTTCGCTTTTCAGAATTCTATAATGTGGTTATAGCACATATAAGAAATTGTGTTCCACAACTGGAGAGTCTCAGTACTATACAACATGTAGACAGTCTATGTGAAGTCCATCCCTTTGTGGGTGCAACACACCTTGTTGCAGCCTCAGGTAAAATGGACATATATAAATATTGAGTTACCCATACATACTAAAAATGTTTTATATATCTGTTGTCCTGTTAGTAAATGATTTTAAAACTAAATGCTAGTTTAAACCTGTCTCAAAAAAGAAAAGAAAATTTAGTTTGTCTTTTGACCTTACTAATATTGTATTCAACATGCTAGTATGCTCTAATTATACATGGTAATGTGGCTACCAATCAGTTTGATATTCAAGGGTAAAATAAAAATTCAAAAATTTTAAAAAATTGTCTTAGACCTGAGTATTAAATAGGTCATTTGGATTTCAGAGGTTCAAACTTCCCTTTGAAGGTTTGTTTGTTTGTTTGTTTATACTGTTTGTCACCCCCCTTAAGACAGTTTAAAATTCATTGAAAACATAAGTCAATAAATTTTTGAGGTAAGGTAAAAAAAATGGTTAGAAAAAAAATTAATGCACAATTTCTTAGTGAATAAAGGTGTAGCTGTTAAATGAAATATCCAAATTCACATGCTGGTATTTTAAAAACAGCTCTCATGAAAAACCATGTCATGTTAATAGGTAACTGTTGAGTTTTGAGAACACTGTACATTTTTGCTTGAACCAAAATTATTTACTTTGTAACTTATTCAGCTTGGCAAGTGCTTTTGATCTGATGGGATCAATAGCATGGAATAAAATTTGGGGGAACTTTAGGTCCTTTAAAAAGAAGTAATAATCATTAGCTACATCTATGATAAAAGTGTTTATTCTGGTTTACTTACAAAATGCTACAGTTGGCATAATTGATAAATAAAGTGTTAACACCCTACGGATGAAGTGGATTAATAGAATGAACATTTGATAAAGATCACTTGGTAAGGATTATAAACTCTATTTTGCACTTAAAGTGAAACATACTTTTTGTTTTCTTTAAATGTGTTGCAGATCTAGTCTTTAATTTCTTGTATGTTTATTGTGACTTGCTGTTGGTACATTAGCTTCTATAACTCTGCTATATATCTGTTATACTTGGCATACGTTACTTTTAACATTTTTTAAGAAATATTAGGTTTCATTTCTGGAGACCACATGAGAACAGTCCGAATGAAACAAATTCTGGTGAGTTTGCTTTAAGCATTTCCTGCCTTCTGTAGGTATGCCCTCCCCTCCTCTTTCTTCTCAGAGCTGTAACTCAAAATCTGGGGACAAGTAATGTGGCCATCATTTAAGATAGTCATAGAAGGTATTGTTTTTAGTCTCTTTATTATCTTGGGTTTGTTTCCTGGACTACGTCGAAGAACAAATTGTGTGCTTTATTGAATAGGTTTAATGCCAACTTGACACACCTGAGCTAAGAAACCTCAATAATTGCCTTCATTGGACTGGCCTGAGCCCATTGTGGGCAATGCCATCCTTGGCCAGATATTTCTATAGTGTATACAATAGGTTAAACATGAGCCAGCAACACAAGCCAGGAGGCAGCATCCCTTCCTAGCCTTTGCTGCAGTTACTACCTTTAGGCTCCTGTCATGAGCTTTCACTATTAGTCAGAATGTTTTGCAATAGCAATTAAGAATTTATAAAGAATATTGAAGTCAATGTTCAAGCTTTATTTGTTATATAGCAAAACATTCAACTGACCCTCTCAGAGGTTTAACAACCATACTTAAAGCTCTGATCTGATTTGGCAAGAGGGATTTAAAAGGACAATATTTTGGCCCTTACCCTCTAAGGTCAACTTAAATACTAGGGTCCTGCATCAGCACCTTTGTACCATACACCTATGGCAGTGAGTCACCAGTTATCCTGAGCCAGGGAGGCCTTGGAGATTCACTTAAGTGGACTTCGTCTGGCCACTGTCCAGTCAAAGGAGGAAAGTTCAGTATAGTGGAGAAATTCCTCATGCTTCAAAGGGAAGCTCTGGTCAAGCAAGACCTGACTTTGTCCTCACATAGATGAAACTGGTAAAAAGAGCCAGGCACAAGGCCTGAATGACCCTTAAGGACCAGAATCTCAACTGACCTTAACACGAAAACTAATTTAATTTATCTGAGTTAACTGTGTGGTTTTAAACACCTCAACAGGAAACTATGATAAAAAAAATACCATAGAGATAGGTAAAAGATCTACTGTACCATGCCGAGAAAATAACTCAGAAATAGGTTAAGCTGGCTCTCATTCTGGAGCCCTGAGTATTAAAGAGTTTTTTGAAATTCCTCAGAATAGAGTATAGGTCGTCTTTTCCTCTGGAAATTCTAGACAGGGACCCTCCAATCACTAATACACCCACTAGGCCCCTTGTTGGTACTGTGAAGTCTGTGCTCTGGTACACTCACATAAGACTTAACCATCTTGTCTTTTCAGTTGCAGAAAAACTGTACACTAACTACTGCCCACTATTGATCTGGACCAAAATACCTGGCAACTAGGACAGCCAAGATGGGAGACTGGATTCTAACCCTCCAGCCTGACACCTATTCCCTCAAGACTTCGACCCTCCTCAGCTCTGAAGCAGATACAGACGAGAGAACAGTGTCCCATTCCCCTATAATCAAAAGACTGGAATGTTAGGTCTGAGTTTCCCAGAATTCCAGGGGACACACAGGTGTCCATTTCCTCCAGAGGCTGTCAATCTTATGACCATTTCCCCTTACTTGAGGTTCCACCCAGGCCCTATATAGGAATGTACCTTAGTAGCCATCTTGTTTGCTGACTGCCCCACCAAGTGCCCACAGATGCCATGCCTCGGTTAACTTTGTAAAGGAAAGAATCTCTGCAGTCCAGTTCATAGTCCTTGGGCCCATTACTACAGATGAGTCCATGATTTGACTCATGATCCTAACTCAAAGGGGGGAATGTTAGGGCCAGGTCAGAAAGAAGTTAATCAAAAGGAAAGGGTTAACCATGCAGGAGCAACTCTCTAGTTGAAGCAGGTCTGGTTCCCACAGTCACTCCCTCCCACCCTGAGTTATTAGTTCCCAGAGCTCCCTGAGGTCAGGATGAACCTTCCCAGCCCTGTAGGAGTGCTTCCTACCCCCTAAGAAGCCCATTCCTCTCCAAGAGACTCCACGCTGCTAAACACAACCAATCAGCTTAGTCACCACTGCTTGCATTGTGTTTTTATAGCCTTGAAATTGTGTATGTATGATGTCACCAAGTTCCTCTAGTTTGTGGCTTTGGCTTTAAAAGTTCTCTGTAACAGACAGTTGGGGTCGAGCTCATCCCTGCGTGGAATGGGTTGCGTCCCTGACACGTCAACAATTGGCTCCCTTGATGTGTCAGTTTTCTTAATTGGGTTCTGGTACACTAGCAAATTAAATAAATTTCATATCAATCTGTGGCCCCTCATTGGTTAATCTTGTGAGTGTGGCAGTTTGAGTCCAACAGTCCATATTTACCAAGTTAGATGGAGAGGGAGGGGTGAGAGAATATACTTTGGGTATACCTATTTCAACATCAGCTGCATTTACAACATGGCAAGGGCCTCCTAGGATGGGAGAGAGATGATAGGAGTGACCAGGAGAAGGCAGAGGAAAGAGTCCCTCCCTCGTTGGTGAGTGCTGGGCTCACCTGTTCTGGAAAGGCCCTTACTCAGCCTGGGAGTCCACCAGCAAGTGTTTGCTGAGCCTGGGAATGCACTGCCCCTTTGGGCAGCTCAGTATACGCCTACTGACCTGTCTACAAGCTGGACATAATTACCGAGCTCTCTGTGCAGAGAGCATATGTTCCTTATCCTCTCTGGTGGACCTGCTCCCTGGCCACAGTCAGTGCTGGTGTTTGGCTGTGTCTGCCCTTGGCCACCTTATATAAAACTGTGCAGTAGCTTTTAGACTTTCTAAGAGAGCTGAACACTCAGTGTTCTTTAAGAATGTGATTTTGTTTTTTTTTTTTTGTCTTTTAGAGACAGGGTCTCCCTGTAGCTCCAGCTGTCCTGGAACTCACTCTGTAGACCAGGCTGGCCTTGAACTCACAAAGATCCACCTGCCTCTGTCTCTCAAGTGCTAGGATTAAAGGCGTGTGCCACCACGCCCAGAAAAAATGTGATTTTTTTTTTTAGCTGGGCATGGTGGTGCTCACCTTTAATCCCAGCAGTCTGGAGGTAGAGTTTGGTGGATTTCTGTGAGTTCAAGGCCATCCTGGTCTACAGAGTGAGCTCCAGGACAGCTGGTACTAAAAGGGAGACCCTAAAGAAAGAAATTGAAGAAGACATCAGAAGATGGAAAACCTCCCATGCTCATGGATTGGGAAAATTAACATTGTAAAAATGTCCATTCTACCAAAACTCTTGTATAGATTTAACGCAATCCCAATCAAAATCCCCAAGGGTTTCTTCACAGGTTGCCGAAAAAAAAAAGTCCTTAAAATTCATTTGGGAAACAACAAAGAGACCCAGAATAGCTAAACAACCTACGTAAAAGAGCTACACAGGGGGATCTCTATACAAGACTTACAACTATTCTACAGGACTCATAGTCAAAAACAGTTCCTGGTTACTGGCCCAAGAGACAGACTTGTTGACCAATGGAACAAAACCGAAATCCAAACCTGATCACATACAAATTTTCAGCACCTAATCTCATATTTACAATGGGGGCAAGAAGACCACAATGGGAAAAGCAGCATCTTCAGCAAGTGGTGTTGGAAAAGACTGGATCACCACTTATAGAATGAATGAAATTAAACCCTTACCTCTTCACCCGTACAAAAGTGAACTTCCAGATGGAGTATAAGAACCTCAACATATGAAACCCCAAAACTCTGAAGGTGATAGAAGAAAAAGTGGCACAGGACCTACTAAGACATTAGGCATGGGAAAGACTTCTAAATCAGAGAGCAGTTGTACAAGAATATAAGGTCAACAATTGACAAATGCGACCTCATTTAAAATTCAAATGCTTCTTACATCAAAAGAAACAATCAAGGAAGTGAAGAGAAATCCACAGGTGGGAGGAAACCTTCACTGCAGATACATCTGACAAATAGCATTGATTTCCAGAAATATAAAAACTACCAAAATCAAAAAGAAAAAAGAAAACAAATGATCCACTCAATTAGATGAGCAAAGAAACATGAACCAGAGACTTCACAAGTGAGGAGATTAGATGTCTGAGAAACACCTTCAAGAAGTGTTCAACAATCACTAATCATAAGAAATGCAATCCCACTATAGATGATCGATCCTACTCTAAGACTGTAGCAACAAATCCTTAAACGAGGTTTGAATGGCTCATCATCTGTGAAGTACTCGTAAGCACTGGCTAGAGTGGGAGAACTTGAAGCCAAGAAACTGACACAAGCCATACCAAGTCCCTGCATAGAAGTCTCGCCTGGTCAGAAGCTCGTGCGAACATGGCATGCCCGCTCGGCGCGAATGTCATCGTGATGACGCACTAAAGCAGGGTGCCAGCCTCTGAAGAACTTGTGAACTGCCGATCGTCTGACGATGCCAGCACTCCTTCGCAACGCGGCGTATACGACGGCGCGATGTACCTCACGACTATAGTGACCCACAGAGATACATGCACGGGCCATGTTTATTTGCGCTCTCTTCACAATTGCAAGAGCTGGAACCAACCAATTGCCCCTCAACTATGAGTGGATAGAGAAAATGTGGTACATCTACACACTGGAGTTCTATGCAGCAGTAAAGAAAGATGACATCATACGAGCTTTGCAGGAAAATGGCTGGAGCTAGAAGACATCGTGCTGAGTGAAGTAGCACATCAGTCCCAGAAAACAAAACGATGAATGTATCCCTCATCTGTGGATGCTAAGTGCCAATTACCCAGATAGTGTATGTATAGTATTTCTTGTCGTAGGGCCCCTTGAGCTTTTTGTCCAAAAGCAGTTGGGAGTGATGTGCTTGGAAACAACAACAACACAAGGAACAACAAAAAGACTAGGTCAAAGAACTGACTGAAACAGTGAACTTCTGCTCAAAACAGTCAACTTCCACATGGAGAAATTGAGAAAGACTAAGAGATGAAAAGCATGTTTGGCAGAATGCTATGAGCTCTGCGGGGTGGGGGAATGGCGGGAGGACACAGGGTCTAGATTTGATTAAAAAAATAAAAATAAATTAAAAAAAAATAAGTGGACCATGCAAAATACCAAAAATCTTATTATATGAGTTTAACGCAATTTAATCCCAATCAAAATCCCACAAGGGTTTCGTCACGGCTTGCAAACAAAAAGTCCTTTTAAATTCATATCTGGAAAAAAACAAAGACCCGGAATAGCCAAACCAACCCTGAACAAAAAGAGCAATACTTGGGAGGGGGGGGTTTATTATACCAGACTTCAAAACATACTACAGGGCTATAGTAAAACAGCCTCTGGTTACTGCACAAAAATAACCTGGACCACATGGACAAAACCGAAGACCAAACCTGAGCACATATAATTTCTGCCATCTTATATTTGACAGGGCCAAGAAGCCACAATGAAGAAAAGAACATGCATCTTCAGCAAGTGGTGTGGCAAAACTGAATCACCACTTTTTTTTTTTTTATTTTTTTCAGTGTTTCCACCCTGTACAAAAATCAACACAAGTGGATTAAATATCTCAGTGTGAAACCCCAACTCTGAAGGCGATAGAAGAAAACATGGGCAGCAACATTACAAAAGACATAGGAGTGGAAAAAGACTCTCCTAAATCAGACAGCATTTGCACAAGAATTAAGGTCAACAATTTGACAATAATGGGACCCATTTTAAAGCTCCAAAAGCTTCTGTAATCAAAAGAAACAACCAAGAAAACAAGGAAGAAACCCAGTGAGTAAGATAAAATCTTTACATGTTACACATACATATACACATAAAAAAAAAAAAAAAAAAAAAAAAAAAAAAAAAAAAAAAAAAAAAAGAAAGAAAAACAAATGACTCCCCCACTTCAATAGATGGAGCAACGAGCTGAACAGAGACTACACAAATAAGGAATTAGAGATGACTGAGAAACACCTTAGGAGTGTTCAACATCACTCATCATAAGGAAATGCAAATTGAAACCACTTTAAAATAATAGGATGCTGAGTGGTTTAAGAGCGTTTGCACGCTCTTTACAGAGGACCCCTGGGTTTGTTCCCCAGCACCCATATGTGCCTTAGAACCATCTGTAACTCCAATATCCAGCGAGAACTCCAGTTCTAGAGAATTCCGAAACCCTCTTCTACCTCTGCCGCAATTGCACGACACTTTTGTGCACAACAGTGCAATGAGGCAGACATTTATACCAACATACAGAAAAAAATAAAATTAATAAAAAAACAAAAAAACAAAAAATTAGAAAAATTAAACTCATCTTTACTCCAATAGCTTGTAGGATCCAGAAAATTAAATTTACCAAAGTGCTTGAGTGGTTGTGGGGAAAGGGAATACTCATCCACGCTGGTGCGAATGTAAACTCGTACAAGCCACTATGGGAAAGCAGTGTGGAGAAACCCTTGGAAGACGACTTGGAATGAACTTCCCACTCCGCCCAGGCCTACCCACTCGCGATGTACCTTCAAGACTCACCTCACCATAGAGCCATCATGCATGGCCATGTTTATTTTCACTCTCTCTTCACAAAGCAAAGACCTGGAACCAAGCCAAATGCCCCTTAACTGACTAATGGATGGAGAAAATGTTAATCTACACCAACTGGATTCTAATGTAGCAGTAAAGAAAGATGACATCATGAGCTTTGCAGGAAAATGGCTGGAGCTAGAGGACATCATGCTGAGTGAAGTAACACAGTCCCAGAAAAACACACGACGAATGGTATCCCTCATCTGTGGATGCTAGTGCCAATTACCTAGTTGTAAGTATTTCTTGTGCAGGGCCCCTTGAGCTTTTGTCCAAGCAGTTGGGAGTGATGCATATTGGAAACAACAATAACAACAACAACAACAACAACAACAACAATAACAACAACAGAAAGTACTGCATCAAAGAACTGACTGAAACAGTGAACTTCTGCTCAAAACTGTCAATTTCCACATGGAGAATATTGAGAAACATTGAGAAAGAGATGAAAAGCATGTTTAGCAGAATGCATGAGCTCTGGTGTGGTGGGGGGGTAGGGTGGGGGACATGGGTCTAGATTTGATTAAAAAATATACATATACATATAAACAAAAAAAATAAAAGGGAGACCCTGCCTCAAAAATACCAAAAAAAAGGAAAAAACTAAGAATGTGATTTTTGCCAGGTGTGGTGGCACATGCCTTTAATCCTAGCACTTGGGAGGCAGAAGCAGGCGGATCTCTGTGAGTTCAAGGCCAGCCTGTTCTACAGAGTGAGTTCCAGGGCAGCTGGGACTAAAGGGAGACCCTGTCTCAAAAATACCAAAAAAAGAATAATTTTTCTCTCTCAGTGTCATGTGTCTCTGGGTGAAGCAGCAGTGTGGCGTTTATGAGCCATCCCCATAGATGAAGACTCCAGCATGGACCCACCTTTTCCTGATGGGCTTTTGGGTAGTGATCCCTGCACTTTGATCTTCTAATGATGCCTTGCAGCAGTGATTGCATTTCCCGAGGCCTGGGCCTGGAGCTTGCTTTATAGTGCTTGCTTTATAGAGTAGGTTTGGGGTGACATGCCAACTTTCCTGGGTATTGACAGCTAAATGCCTCCCACAGGCCAGGAGCTACCACCAGGTGTGTAAGCTCCTAGGCTTGCCAGCTCACCACACTTGGCTGGAGAAGGGAGGGTTTATTTGTTTATTATTTGCTTTTCCGTACTGGGGATTGAACCTCTTACTTGCTGGCTCTTTAGATCTCACAAGCCTGGGGGTGTTGGTAGTCTCTCTCCTGTATGTGTGGACTGTAATTTCCATTTCCTCCCAGCCTTTACCAGTGTTTCTAGGCATATCTCATGGCCTCCACTGGGAAGCACTGCACTCTGGTTTCTGCAAACATTTGGCGGGGTCCTTGGACTTCTGAACCTTCAGAATTTCTTGCATGTTTTCTGCTGATCAGCTGTTCATGCTGCTTGTGGTGAATTTGTTCTCCCTGCCAGGGGCAGGTCTCTTTGTCTTTATTGTGATTTCTTTAGAGCAGTCAGTGCTGTTCTTCTGGTTCTTAGTACTTTGGACAGTTTGCAAAGCCCTGGTCTACTCCTGATGACAGTCTTCTACAGTGTCTTATAGAAGTTTTTTAGTTTTGCTTTTCAGAGTTTGATCTTCCATTTACCTAGAATTAATTTTTCTGCAGGGCTTGAAGAAAGGATGTCAATCTGTCCCCCACAGAAGGGAAATCGATATTTTAGGACTATCTAGTGTGTGGCCACCCTCCCCTCCTGCTTGTAATGTGCTAAACTTCCTCATATGTGGTCTGGGTTCTAGTCCTTGATCTCTGTAGTGGTTAATCCTCCTCATCAACTTGATGGATTTGGAATCACCATGGAAACACATATCTGTGAGTATCTTTAAGGATGTTTCCAGGGAGGTTTAATTGACAGAGAAAAGAGTGTGGGTGGCACCACCCTATGGGTGGGGGTCTCAGATTGAATAAAACAGAGAAAGCAAGCTGAGCACCAGCACTCATGTCTCTACTTCCTGTGGAAGTGCAGTGCCACCACACAGTGAGGCCTGAATAAGAACAGCCTGACTCCTAGCATCCATTTTAAGCAAAAGGGCATCCAAACTACTCTAAGTATCTGTTCCTTCAGTCCTCCCAGAACTGTGCCCTCAAACCAAGGCCTAGGTCTGTTTTTATTGAATCTGTATATCCAGCATGAAATGGGGGAAGCACAAGTATATGCTTGTCCTTGCAGATGAAGATTTGCTCTTTCTGACCCCTACTGACCCAGAACAGCACACACAACCACAAATAGCTGTTAGCAGTTGAATCCCCTGTTGTTTGCAGCACAAATGAGATCATCTAATTATTTTTGTGTTGCTGAGCCAAATCCAGTCCCAAGATCTGCTGTTCCAGCACTTGATATGGACAACACACACACACACACACACACACACACACACACACACACACACAATTTTGGGTCAAGGGCAAGGGAGGGCCACAAGGGATTAAAGCTGTATGTTTAGGTTACAAGAGCCCAAGGCTTACTAAGCTTGTTTACATTATAAATAAGCTGAGATAGTAATAAGTGATCTCAAAATGTAAGACTAACCTTTTGGTTGCAGGGATAGGTGAAAGTCATTTGTCAGAGGTTATTCCCACACTTCCTGGCCATGGATGTGACTTCATGGATACTGCCCTCATCCTGGCCACTGTGTCCAGGGCCTGGCCCACATGCCGGTCTTCTGTGGCTTAGCATGGCCTGCATGGCCTGTGCCCAGGCTGGTTTACTGTTGTTGGGGTGAGCTCAGGAGAGGCAGATGTGTGAATGGCAGGGAGGAGCCGAGGGGTGGGTGGGGCCTGTCCACAGCCCCTGGGCTCTGGATGTGATGGTTCAGAACTGCTTGCTGCAGCTCTGCTGGGCAGGGCAGTCTGAGCAGACAGAGGGTTAAGGGCTTTGCTGAGGAACATGTTCCCCCTCCTGCCTCCTCTGTGCATGAACAGCTTCTCCTGTCATGGGTAGCAGGTCTGGAGCACTCTCTGGGTCCTTCCCCTCCTCACACCTGCCTCCAGGCCACCAGTGCCCTCCATGCAGTGACAACTGCCTCCTTCATGGAATCAAACCTTTGCCCATGATTCCCTCACTCACCCCCAGGGCAGCAGCTCAGCACTTCTGGCTTTGAGGCCTGGTCTGCACCCCAACACTCCAGCCACCACCACCGGGCCACTAGGCTTGGGGCCACCTTTTGCCTGTGCTGTGTGTTTCTGTTTCCAGTACCGGGAACTCTCCACACCCTCCAGTGTTGGCAGGAAGATGTCTCTGGCTGCTGTGCACAAGGCTATCACCTCCTGCAGCCTTTGAAATTACCTGTGCTGTTTGCTGCCCTGGGAGCTCACCAGCCTTGGTATGATCCTCCAGCTCCTCTAGGTAGGGACCGAGTTTGCTTTAGGCCTTGTGACCGGTTCATTTGGCAACAAGCCTGGGTTGGGAGGCCCCTACTAAGAGGCCAGGGTACTTTGTTGGTTGACTGTCTGAAAGATTGCATGACCGAATGAGTGAGCAGGTGGATGGATGCGTGAGTGAGCAGGTGGATGGATGCAGATTGCATGAGTGCGTGAGTGAGCAGGTGGATGGATGCAGATTGCATGAATGCATGAGTGAGCAGGTAGATGGGTGCAGATTGTATGAGTGTGTGAATCAGCAGGTGGATGGATGCAGATTGGGTCAACACGAGGGATCCTTGGGAGGGACTTGAGAGCCAGTGATAACTCAGGACACTGCACTTGCGGGCTATTTGGAGACCTGAGCTAAGGACACACTGCTAGGCCCCATCAGTAGAGCTGAAATAGAGGTCTTCGGTCTGGTCAAGAGAGTCCCACCCACTCCTGAGCTTGTCTTGGCCTGTCTCTAGGTGCTAGCTAGAGTGCCCCCAAAGCATAGAAGACTCTTGGTGAGAAGTCCTACAGACCAGAAGTGGTTTGTGAAGGCGCCCGCCAAGAATTCCATAAAGTCAGGAGAGCTTAAGCCAGTTCAGCCAAGACACAGGGCAAATGACATGTTTGGATTTTTAAAAGCCAAAGCATTTAACAGCCTGGGAGGGTTGCCTGCACATTCCAGCATGTTCTGTTGATTTATGGCTGTTGCTAAGCAACGGAATACACTGAGGCCGGTGTGATTTTAAAGCAATGGCTCTAGACCAAAGAGAGACCATTAATGGGATTGCGGGTGGGAGAGGGCTCAGCGCAGCCCAGAGCACTGGGGGTGTGGGAAGCAATTAGGACTGAGCCAAGGTCTTCATCCCTCCCAGCTGGCCTGCTACACTTCAAGGGCAAGTTCAGCTTCAGGTGCTGGGAGGTGGCTGCTGCCAGCATTTCCTCAGAAAGCCCAGTGTGGACTTAGCTTCTGTTTCTCAGTGAATCTCTCCAGCATGTGTCAGGTTTCTGAATTGTACTCTAGTATATGGACAGCAGCACATGTCACTTCCATGGTTGGGTAGTGACAGGTTTGACATCAGCAGCAGCTACCACCCCAAAGCAGATTCACAGGTTAGACAGGTACAGATACAAAAACTGGTCTGGGGGCTGGAGAGATAGCCTAGTGGTTAAGAGCACCGACTGCTCTTGCAGAGGACCCAGGTTCGATCCCCAGCACCCACATGGTGGCTAAGAACCGTCTGTAACTCCAATTCCAGGAGAACTCCAGTTCCAGGGGAATCCGAGACCCTCTTCTGACCTCCGCGGCATTGCACGACACGGGTGCACAAACCTACATGCAGACAGTACACTCATACACATACAAAAAAAAAATAAAATAAAAAAAAACTTGTCTGGGGACAGTGGCAAGAAAGATGGACACTACATCCCAACCTGAAGCTGGCATTCAGAGTTGGGAAGACAGACAATAGACAATAACCAGGACTAACAAGTTGACGGTGCCTCACGACTGCTTCTCTGCAGTGCTGGGGATGGAACCCAGGGCCTCTGGAATGCTAGGCAAGCACTCTACCACTGGGCCACACCCTTGGGCCTCTCAGGTTGTCAAGAAGACGTAAAGACAGAAAGAAAAGAAAAGTGGAGCAGAGGATGGGGTGCTGGTCGCCTTCAAGCAGAACCTGGCTGGCCTCAGTGAGAGGCCACATCCAAAGACTATCTTGAGAGGGACTGAGCCTTGCAGGCACTTGAGGAATAGCAATGAGGAAAACAGCAGGTGCAAAGGCTCTGAGGCAGGATGTGCAGGCTGTGTTGGAAGAGTAATAGGGAGGCTAGTGTGGTTAGAGTTGGGTGGGGTAGAAAATCCTATTGGGTCCTCAGGCTATGACAGGCCAGAGTCACAAATCCAAAGTCCAGTCCCACAGCTGGGGTCCATGCCTTTCAGGCAAGGGATGGCCTGCCCCTTTATGGATGGCCTACACTTGCTCTCCCCCTAGTGCATTTCAGTTCCCCAGAAGTTTATGAATGCATGCAGATGCCTTATAATCCCAAGACACAGATTTAGGTCCTTAATATAGAGAACAGGGGCCCTTCTATATACCAAGAAGTATATAGAAGGCTCTAGAACTGATTCTTGAAAGACAGATAGGCAGCAGCAATTCTGTGAGCTTCTTGGTTTAATCTGGTGGCAGGCAGCCTGTGGAGGCACTGGTTCCTCAGGGTCTACCCTGCACATGCTCAGGACCCAGCTTTCTCTGAAGAAAGCCTAGGAGCAGGATGTGGAGAGATGCTGCATGGCCTGGTGTCTGGGCAGGCTGAAGTCTGGGCAGATGGTCTACACCAGCTGCAGCTTGAGGCTGAGGAGGGCGATGCTCTTCCAAGTGTCTTCCCTGTATTCCTTCTCATTTGTCAGTACCTCAAACCTGGGCAGACCCTTTTTCGGCCAAGCTAGTTCACATTGCCTTTCTGTTACTGAGAACCAGAGTCCTGGTCAATCCTGTTCATTGTCCCTGGTGTCTCCAGGCCCAGAAGCTGACCCAGCAGGTGCAGCTGGCCCCATCCCCAGCTGTTTGCCTGGCCTTCTCCTGGAAGGCCCAGTAGAGACAGAGGCAACTGCTGTTGGGTGCCAAGGTGTGGCAGAAAGTATAGCTCAGTCCTGCCTGTCTGTCACCTTGGTGCCTGGGGTCGAGGCTGACTCTGTTCGCAAGTGGCTGAGGTGGCCTAGGTTTAACCCCCTGTTTCCCATCTGTGACTTGGAGACATTCAGTGTAACCCACAGGTGGATGGAGGCTTGGGTGGGAGTGGTTGACAGCCTGGGCTAATTGCCATTCTGTCCTGGCCCCTGGAACGCTGAGCAGGAGCTGGGCTGCCTCACTCTTGGGGATGGACCGGTGATGTTTCCACATTCGTCTGCCCTCTGGGGCTCCCCAGCTGTCTCCCTTAGGACTATGGTTTGTTTTGTTTAAAACATTTCTTTCTGAGGCTGGAGAGGCAGCTCAGTGGTTGAGAGCACTGGGTGTTCTTGCAGAAGACCCATTTGAATCCCAGTATCCACATGGCACCTAACAACCATCTTAACTCCAGTTCCAGGGGCTCTGACAATCGCTTTCATCCTCCTTAGGCACTTCATGACACAGGTGCACTTAAACACACGCAGGCACTTCATGACGCAGGTGCACTTAAACACACGCAGGCACTTCGTGACGCAGGTGCACTTAAACACACGCAGGCACTTCATGACACAGGTGCACTTAGACACACGCAGGCCTAACACTCATACACATAAAGTAAAAAATCAATAAATTTTTAAAAACTACATTTATTTCCCTAGTTGGGAATCTACTGGCAACTGATAGATGCTCAGAGGAGGAGAGTCAGTTCTCCTCACTGCTGTGCCTAGTGAGCTGGCCAGGCTCCAGGTCATCGACCCATATCCAGGAGTACTTGGGAGGCACAGCTCAGAATCAATAGACCTTTAAAAACCCAAACTAGTCAGGCGTGGTGGTGCACACCTTTAATCCTAGCACTCGGGGGGCAGAGGCAGGTGGATCTCTGTGAGTTTAAGGCCAGCCTGGTCTACATAGCGAGCTCCAGGCCAGCTGGGACTAAAAGGAGACCCTGTCTCAAAAAGACCAAAAGAAAAAAAAACCCACTAACTAACTAATTAACTAATTAACTAACTAACTAACTAACTAACTAACTAACTAACTAACTAGACAGACAGATAATGGAGGACATGAGATGGAGGGCAGGGATAGTGGGGACGGGCTGGGCTGTCTGAATGTGACCAAAATACATTGTGTGAAATGCTGGAATCAATACATGTTTAACAAACCATTTACTTATTATTTAGTGCATGTGCATGTATGGGTGTGTGCAAGCTGCATGTGCACGTGAGGATCAGAGGACAACTTGTGGGAGTCAGTTCTTTCGCTACATGAATCCCAGAGACTGTGCTCAGGCCATCAGGCTGGGCAGTAGCACCTTTACCCTCTTAGTGCTAACAACTCTGTGGCTTGACGACTGTGGTTTCCTTGAGGTCTTTAGGGTAGGAGCAGATATTATGCACTGGTTTTTGCTTCAGTGTCCACTATAGTCTTGATAACTAATTAGTGATTAATCCCTTAATTTTGTTTGTTATTTGTGCGTGGGATTAAGATCTACTTAAAATGCTTTTTTGATTTAATTTAATTTTATTTTATGTGTATGAGTGTATTGCCTGCATGTGTGTAAGAGTACCCATGTTGTGCAGTGCTCAAAGAAGTCAGAAGAGGGCGTTAGATCCTCTGGAACTGGAGTTCTGGGATGGTTGTTAGCTGCCATGTGGGTGCTGAGATTTGAACCTGAGTCTTCTGCAAGAACAGCCAGTACTCTTAGCTGACGAGCATCTCTCAAGCCCTCGGGAACTGCTTTTGAGAGTCAGTTCTCTCCTTCTACGATGAGACCCCAGAGCTGAGCTCAGGTCATCAGGTTTGCCGAGCAAGGGCTTTTACCCTCTGAGCCTTCTCACCAGCCTTGATCAGTCATTTTAAAATTAAATTAATGAATTAGTATGAGGAGCTAGCAATACCCTTAAGCACGGATGTATGTAATCAAGGAAGGCTCTTTGGAGGAAGTGTCTCTCCATGGATGCAGCTGGGTGGAGTGAGTGTCCATTTCACTGATGGACAGAGCATCCACAGAGGATGGGCTGGGCTGGGTCATGGACTGAGCTCCCAGTAGCCTGCTCTGGAGGGCCTGTCTTATCTCCCTAATATCACCAAGCCTCAGTAACAAGAAGAGGTGAGCACAGTTCTGCAGCACACTCACGAGGGCTGGTTCATAGAGCCGGAGCTGATGTGGGGGGCTCTGTGTTCACTGGGCCAGTAAGTACTGTGAATTATTGATCACCAGGGAGCCTCACACAGTCCGAGGTCACGTCTCTTTTAGGCCAAACTGCTCGATCATGCTTAATTGCTGGTTTTCCAAATTTCCCCAGGGCTGGCCTCAGGAACTGATTAGCTCTGTGCCCATTTATTTTTCTTGACTTCAGTGTTGGGGGGATAAAGGGACACCATGCACTTCTTTTGGACGTTATGTCTAAAGCCCATGGGGAGGCTTGGAGAGGGTTGTGGTGAACCTCCTGGCACTGAAAAGCTGAGCTCCCCTCGGCACCCTAAGCCCCTAAGTAGCACTCACAGTGTTTCATGTGTAAGGCTAGGATGGCCTCAACAAGGAGCCAGAGCACATCACCCCCCACCCCCTGCGAAAAAAAGAAAGCTGGTGGTTAGGGGAAAGGGTCCTCCCACCTTTGCTGGATAATGAAGGAGGTGTGGGGACTGCAGCTTAGAGGGGACATGCTGGGATTCCCTCTCAGTAAGGAGGAAGAACTGGGGTATGTGGCTTCCCCAGGCACCATTGTGGAGGGACAATTCAAAACTGAAAGTGAGGGGGCTGGAGAGATGGTTCAGCAGTTAAGAGCACTGACCACTCTTGCAGGGGACCTGGGTTCGATTCCCAGCACCAACATGTCTGTAACTTCAGTTCAGGGGATCTGACACCCTCTTCTGACTTCCATAGGCACTGCACGACACAGGTGCACCCATCCACCTACATGCAGGCATTACATACACATAAAATATTTAAAAAACTCTGAAGCTGAATTCTGGCTTCTGGCCAAGGTAGACTACTGGGAGCAGAATTTACAGCAGAAGGAAAGAGCCTAGATGCACCATGGAACGCTGGGGGACCTTGCCCACCTGGGCTGGGTGGGGCCCCTGAGCCACTGGAGAGGGCAAAGCAGTGAGAGTCACAGGGCAGCCGATGGAGAAGGGTGGGTCTGGAGATGGCAGATGTGATTGGAAGCGTTACTCAGGAAAGTTCTAGACTGAAAACTGCCTAGCCATGCTTAGCAAATCATCAAAGCAAGACTGGAAAGGATCAGACTGTTTTGAAATGAGTTGACCACCTCTTCAAACAAAGCCCAAAGCCAGATACAGGATTCAACATGCATCCAGCATCTGAGAAGCTGGAAGCTACAAAAAGACTAGCCATGCCAAGGGCAGCTGAGTAAGGAGAAAGGTCACTCACAGAACCAGACCCAACCTGTTAGAACCAGCAAAGACACACAAACAGGCGGCATGACAAAATTTCCACTTATTTTCAAAGCTGGAGTAAATATTAAACACTCAATAGACATGAAGAGTATCAAAAGTCACGGTGCTGGGGTGCAGCTCAGGGCATGAGCTACCTAGTATAACAAGGCCCTGGGTTCCATTTCAGCACTGAAGACAAAACCCCAAGTCAAATTAGCTCAGATGAAAAATATGATGTCTAAGAGAAACTACACTGTAGACATGGTGGGAGATCTGCTAAGCTGAAAGCAGCAGAAACTGCACCAAGAAAGCACGAAGGGAAAAAAGACTAAGAGGAAGCATTTGGAAAAGAGACAGAGGCCCGGGTAAAGTCCACTCTCTGTTGCGATAAAACAATCTGACCAAAAGCAGCTTAGGGGAGAAATGGTTTCTTTGGCTGACAGTTCATCACTGAGGGAAGTCAGGGCAAGAGCTCAAGGCAGGAACCAAAGCAGAACTCATAGAGGAACACTGCTTGCTGGCTTGTTCCCAGGCATGCTGTCAGCTTTCTAACACAGTGAAGGCTCTCCTGCCTAGGGATGGTGCTGCCCAGGGTGGGCTGGGTCCTCCCAGATCAATTACCACTCAAGAGAGTCTCTCAAAGAAATGCTCACAGGCCAGTCTGGTGGAAGCAATTCTTCAACTGAGGTTCCCTCTTCCCAGGTGACTCTGTTTTGTCAAGGTGACAACACAAACCCAATAGCACATTCCTTCACTGGGGTGTGAGGAAGCTTCCAGAAGCTTAATGTGCATGTTTGTGTGTGTTGAGTTCTTTCGACGAGGAGATCAGAGAACATCTGAAGAAATAATGGCTGTCAATTTTCCAAACTGTATAAAACTATACACTTACAGATATAAGAATCTCAAACACAATAAAATGCAGAATATCACAGAAAGGCATGTTATACTTCAATTGCTCAAAATAAGTAAGAAGGGGAAAGTAGAAGAGCATGGCAGCAAGGTTTTGGAGGAAACATGGGAATTAAGAAAGGAATGGAGCAGCATCCTCAAAGCACAGCCTGGAATCCCACCCAAAAAGCATCAGGTGACACCTGAGAGCGGTTGCTCCTGCAGAGCTACCACACAGGGTTGTACAAACTGAGCTTCAAGATGCGCCAGGCACCAGGCTGAGGAGGGAAGGGTATCACACAGACGCATAGGCAGGACTCCCCTTTTGTAATCTATTTAAAATGTGATCGGCCCTTAAATATAGTAACTGCATAGTATAGTTTGCAACTCATATAACATACCATGCTCAGTAACAAAGCAAAATAGCTAAAGGGGAAGGGAGGCACATTGAGGCTGAATGTGGAGTCATGTGATACAGATGACGTGTGATGCAATTTGAAGATAGACTGTGGTTGGTTAAAGAGGTGAAGTATAAAGCTTAGATCAACACTAAAATAATAACAGTTATAACTTTTTAATTTATTCATGTATATATATTTTTTATCAAATCTAAACCCATGTCCCCCCATCCCCCCACCCCACCAGAGCTCATACATTCTGCCAAACATGCTTTTCATCTCTTTCTCAGTCTTTCTCAATATTCTCCATGTGGAAGTTGACTGTTTTGAGCAGAAGTTCACTGTTTCAGTCAGTTCTTTGATGCAGTCCTTTCTGTTGTTGTTATTGTTGTTTCCAATATGCATCACTCCAAACTGCTTTGGACAAAAACCTCAAGGGGCCATGCACAAGAAATACATACAACTACATAATTGGCACTAGCATCCACAGACGAGGGATACCATTCGTCGCTTATTTTTCTAGGACTGTGTTACTTCACTCAGCATGATGTCCTCTAGCTCCAGCCATTTTCCTGCAAAGCTCATGAGGTCATCTTTTTTTAAAAATATTTTTTATTAATTTTATTTATTTCTGTATGTGTATGAATGTACTGTCTGCATGCAAGTCTGTGCAACACCGCGGAGGTCAGAAGAGGGTGTCAGACTCCCCTAGAACTGGAGTTCTCCTGGAATTAGAGTTTCAGACGGTTCTCGGCCACCATGTGGGTGCTGGGGATCGAACCCGGGTCCTCTGTAAGAGCGGTCGGTGCTCTTAACCGCTAGGCCATCTCTCCAGCCTGAGGTCATCTTTCTTTACTGCTGCATAGAACTCCATTGTGTAGATGTACCACATTTTCTCTATCCATGCATCAGTTGAGGGGCGTTTGGGTTGGTTCCAGCTCCTTGCTATTGTGAAGAGAGCTGAAATGAACATGGCCGTGCATGTATCTCTGCATTGGGGTGAGTCTTGAGGGTACATGCCTAGGAGTGGTATGGCTGGGTCGGGTGGCAAGTTCATTCCAAGTCTTCCAAGGGTTCTCCACACTGCTTTCCATAGTGGCTGTACGAGTTTACATTCCCACCAGCAGTGGATGAGTGTTCCCCTTTCCCCACAACCTCTCCAGCACTTGGTATCATTTGTTTTCTTGATCCTAGCCAGTCTTATTGGAGTAAGATGATATCTTAAAGTGGTTTTGATTTGCATTTCCTTAATGATTAGTGATGTTGAGCAGTTCTTGAGGTGTTTCTCAGACATCTCTAATTCCTCGCTTGTGAAGTCTCTGTTCAGTTCTTTGCTCCATCTATTGAGCGGGTCGTTTGTTTTCTTTTTTCTTTGTTTTTTGAGTAGTTTATATATTCTGGAAATCAATGCTTTGTCAGATGTATCTGCAGTGAAGGTTTCCTCCCACTCTGTGGGATTTCTCTTCACTTCCTTGATTGTTTCTTTTGATGTACAGAAGCTTTTGAGTTTGATGAGGTCCCATTTGTCAATTGTCGACCTTAATTCTTGTGCAGCTGCTGTCTGATTTAGGAAGTCTTTTCCTACGCCTATGTCTTGTAGTCTGCTGCCAACTTTTTCTTCTATCACCTTCAGAGTTTGGGGTTTCACGTTGAGGTCTTTAATCCATCTGGAGTTGACTTTTGTACAGGGTGAGAGGTAGGGGTTTAATTTCATTCTTCTACAAGTGGTGATCCAGTTTTGCCAACACCACTTGCTGAAGATGCTGTCTTTTCTCCATTGTGGTTTCTTGGCCCCCTTGTCAAATATGAGATGGCTGAAATTGTATGTGCTCAGATTTGGATCTTCGGTTTTGTTCCATTGGTCAACAGGTCTGTTTTTGTGCCAGTACCAGGCTGTTTTTATGACTATAGCCCTGTAGTATAGTTTAAAATCTGGTATAGAGATCCCTCCTGTGTAGCTCTTTTCACTCAGGATTGATTTGGCTATTCGGGGTCTTTTGTTTCTCCAAATGAATTTAAGAACTTTTGTTTCCAAGCCTGTGAAGAAACTCTTGGGGATTTTGATTGGGATTGCATTAAATCTATACAAGAGTTTTGGTAAAATGGACATTTTTACAATGTTAATTTTCCCAATCCATGAGCATGGGAGGTTTTTCCATCTTCTGAGGTCTTCTTCAATTTCTTTCTTTAAGGGTTTAAAATTTTTGTTGTAGAGGTCTTTGGTGTCTTTGGTTAGGTTTGTTCCTAGGTATCTTATTGTTTTTGAGGCTATTGTGAGTGGGAAGGTCTCTTTGAATTCTTTCTCCAGTTGCTTGTTCTTGGTGTAAAGAAAGGCCATTGATTTTCTAAGGTTAATTTTGTATCCTGCCACTTTGCTGAAGCTGTTAATCGTTTCTAGGAGTTTTCTGGTGGAGTTTTTTGCATCTCTTAAGTAAACAATCATATCATCAGCAAATAGGGATAGTTTGACTTCCTCTTTTCCAATTAGTACTCCTTTAATATCCTTTTCTTGCCTTATTGCTCTAGCAAGTGTTTCAAGCACTATATTGAAGAGGAGTGGTGATAGGGGGCAGCCTTGCCGAGTTCCTACCTTTAAAGGGAATGTTTCCGTCATTTCCCCATTTAGGATGATATTGGCTGTGGGTTTCCTGTATATGGCTTTGATTACATTGAGGAATGATCCCTCCAATCCAATTCCTTCTAGGACTTTAAGCATGAAGGGATGCTGGATTTTGTCAAAGGCTTTTTCAGCATCAATTGAGATGATGGTGTGGTTTTTGTCTTTGATTCCGTTTATGTGTTTGATGATGTTTATTGATTTTCGTATGTTGAACCATCCCTGCATCTCTGGTATGAATCCAACTTGGTCATGATGGATGATCTTCTTGATGTGGGTCTGTATGCGATTTGCCAGTATTCTGTTTAGAATTTTGGCATCTGTGTTCATGAGGGAGATGGGTCTATAATTCTCCTTTTTAGTTGGATCTTTGCCTGGTTTTGGTAATAGAGTGATGTTGGCTTCATAGAAGGAATTTGGGAGAATTCCCTCTGATTGTATACTTCTAAACAGTTTCAGAAATAATGGTTGTAGGTCTTTTTGAAATGTTTTATAGAATTCTGCTGTGAAACCGTCTGGGCCTGGGCTTTTTTTAGTTGGGAGGCTTCTTACTACATCCTCTATTTCTTCATATGTTATGGGTCTGTTTAAGCTGCTGGTCTCCTCTTGGCCAAGCTTTGGTGATTCCCAAGATTTCAGATATTCATCCATTTCTTCTAGATTTTCAAACTTGGTAGAATATAGGTTCTTGTAATATTCCCATATAATTTTCTTGATCTTTTCCTTGTCCGTTGTGATATTTCCCTTTTCATCACAGATTGTATTGATTTGGAGTTGTTCCTTCTTTCTTTTTGTTAACTGGGCTAGAGGTCTGTCTATCTTGTTTATTCTTTCAAAGAACCAACTTTTGGCTTCATTGATTTTTTGTATTGTTTTCTTTGTTTCTATTTCATTGATTTCTGCTCTGATTTTTGTTATTTCTTCCTGTCTGTTGCGTTTAGGGTTCATCTGTTGTTGCCTCTCAAGTGCTTTTAGCTGTAGTGTTAGATCATTCACTTGTGCTCTTTCTGTTTTTCTAATGTAGGCACCCAGGGCTATAAATTTCCCTCTTAGGACTGCTTTTAAGGTATCCCATAAGTTTTGTTGTGTTGTATTGTCATTGTCATTCAGTTCCAGGAATGTTTTTATTTCTTTCTTTATCTCTTCCTTGACCCATTCATTATTCAAGAGTGTGTTGTTTAGTCTCCATGTGTTCTTGTAGGCAGGAGGGCTTGTCCTGGTGTTGATGTTGAGCTTCATTGCACTGTGGTCTGACAGGATGCATGAAATTATTTCAATCTTTTTGTATTTGTAGAGGTTTCTTCTGTGTCCCAGGATGTGGTCGATTTTGGAGAATGTTCCGTGGGGTGCTGAGTAGAAAGTGTATTCTCTGGTATTAGGATGGAATGTTCGGTAGAGGTCTATGAGGTCCATTTGGTGTATCATATCGTTCAGTTCAGATGTCTCTCTGTTTATTTTTTGTCCTGTTGACCTATCCAAAGGACTCAGTGGGGTATTGAAATCTCCCACTATGAGTGTGCTGGGGTTAGTCTGTGACTTGTGGTCCTGGAGAATTGTCTTTATAAAGTTTGGTGCACCAGAATTTGGGGCATATATATTCATAATTGTGAAATCTTCTTGGTGGATTGTTCCTTTGATGAAAATGTAATGGCCTTCTTTGTCTCTTCTGATTTCTTTTACTTTGAAGTCTATTTTATCCGATATTAAAATAGCAACACCTGCTTTCTTTTTGGTACCATTTGCTTGGAATATTTTTTTCCATCCCTTCACTTTAAGGTGGTGCCTGTCCTTGAAGGTAAGATGTGTTTCTTGCAGACAGCATATCGATGGATTCTGTTTCCTAATCCAGTCTCCCAGTCTATGTCTTTTGATTGGGGAATTTAGTCCATTAATATTTAAGGTTATGACTGATAGGTTTGTGTTGCTTCCTTTTGCCTTATTATCCATCTGCGGTTTTGATTTAGGTTTCTACTTCTGCAGTTATGCTTTTATTGATTTCTCCTTCTAGTTGCCTGGGGTTGGTTGCTCCTTTCTTCTGTTCTTTGGATTGCTTCAAGTATTCTCTGAAGGGTTGGTTTTCCGGACATGTATTCTTTCAAGTTGTTTATGTCATGGAAGATTTTCCTCTCTCCTTCCACTATGATTGACATTTTTGCTGGGTATAGTAACCTGGGCTGGCATCCATTGTCCCTCAACACTGGGAATGCTTTGCTCCAGGTTCTTCTTGCCTTCATCGTTTGCTGTGAGAAGTCCGTTGTTATTCTGATAGGTTTCCCCTTATAGGTCACTTGTTGTTTTTCTCTTGTCGCTTTAAGAATTTTCTCTTTGTTTTGGGTGTCCAGCATTTTAACTATGATGTGGCGTGGAGAATTTCTTTTCTGATCTTGTCTGTTTGGAGTTCTATGTGCTTCTTGTATTGGTATTGGTTTGTCCTTTTTTAGTTTGGGGAAGTTTTCATCTATTATTCTGTTGAAGATCTGATCAATACCTTTCTCTTGGGATTCTTCTCCTTCCTCTATTCCTATGATGCGGAGGTTTGATCTTTTCATAGTGTCCCACAGCTCCTGGTTGTTCCATTTTTGTGTATTTTTAAATTTTTCATAATCTTTCCTTGAGGTTTTTAGTTGTTCTGTGTTGTCCTCCAGGTCTGATATTCTTTGTTCTGCTTCCTCCATTCTGCTTCTGAGGCTTTTTTCATTCCTTTCCTCTTGAATGGATGAGTGTTTGATTTCCTTTTTCATTTCCTCTTCTGATTTCTTTAGTATTTCTACTTCTTTTTGGAGCTTCTCAATCTCTTCCTGTAGCTCTTTGCTTTGCTGGTTGGTTTCCTTATCTTTTTCAGCATGGGATCTTTTCAGTGTTTTTACTTCTTTTCAGAGTTTGTCATTCTCTCTAGGTCCTTCTTGAGTTCTTCATTCTCTTTTCTTAGTTCTTTGATTTGCTGTTTATAATCTTGTACTTCTTTAAGAATGTTACAAATTGTGTTTCTGATATCTGTGTCCTGGGCCATCCCCAGGGGGATCCCACTGTAGGAATCTTCCATAGGGTTGGTAGAGCTTGATGCGGGATTATCCTGCCCCTTTCCCGTATTGTCTCTTCTTCGTGTTCCTGGCATATGGGCTTCTCCTTGCCTGTATTCCAATGTGAGTCCTAAATGCCTCTTCACTGTGTTGAAGACTTGCTTTGCTTGCCTCCTTCAGATGCCTTCATAATCCCAGTTGGCGGGGGCGGGGGGTCGGGGTGTACCTGCACTTCAGATGGTCTTGGGAGATCTCAGATCTCAAGACTCACACAACCTACCTTTTATACCAGCTGGGAGGATAACTCCGCTCCCACAGCCACAAAAGCCAATTAAGCCAAAGACAACTGGATTAACGGATTAACTAGATTAAGTCAATCAACAATCAGCCTTGCTGAAGCACCCAGCTCCTGCTCCTTCCTACATACCTGTGCTTGCTTCAGCTGGTCTCAGGAGATCTCCCAGTTATAACTTTTTTATAGACAAGTCTTTTCCCAATGTATATTTTTACAGACTTTTTGTGCATTTTATAAATCTCAATCATTTTTCGGTCCCCTCCCCTATCTACGCCCCCTATAGCCTGCCCACAGGATTTCATGCATTCTTTCATACATGTCAAGGTCCATGGAGTCAAGTTTGTGTTTTCAGATGTCTCTCAGTGTGAGTCCATCCACTGGAGCCTTGTCAGCCTGCCCAGTGTCTCTCCCTTAAAGATAAACTCTGCCTCACCCAGCAGTGATCAGCTCCAGTTCCTCAGATAAGGGTGGGGCCTCCTGCCCATTTCTGCACTTCTATGCTGGGTTTCTATCTGACCGTTTGTATGGGTCTTGAGGATGTTGCCACCATTGCTGAGTTCATATGCACAGTTCCCAGAGGCCTGAAAGCATGTTTCCTTATGTTCACGCACTGACATGAACATGCTCTTGAATTCTTTCCTACTCTTCAAATTATAACTTTTTTTGACAGAGTCTCTCTATTCCCAGCCCACACAGAAGTCACCGTGTGGACCAGACCAGTATGAATGTCACAGACATCTGCCTATCTCTGGCTTCCAAGGGCTGGAATTAAAGGGACATGGGCCACCAATCTGGAAATTCAAGTTATAACTTTTTTTTTTCAATTTTTTTTGAGACAGGGTCTCCCTGTTGTCCCATCTGGCCTGGAACTTGCTATGTATACCAGACTGGCCTTGAACTCACAGATCCACATGGAACTTGCTAAGTAGACCAGGCTGGCCTTGAACTCACAGAGATCTGCCTAGAGTGCTGGGATTAAGGCAAGTTCTAACTTTTTAAGCCACAAAGTAGATAAAACATGCTCAACTAACCCCAAAGAAGAGAGAAAAGAGGAAAGAAAGGAATGAAAGAAATATGTAGGGGCTGGAGAGGTGGCCTAGTGGTTAAGAGCACCAACTGCTCTTGCAGAGGACCCGGGTTCGATCCCCAACACCCACATGGCGGCTGAGAACCGTTTTTGACTCCAGTTCCAGGGGAATCCAACACCCTCTTCTGACCTCCATGGCATTGCACGACATGGGTGCACAAACCTACGTGCAGACAATCCGTTCATACACATAAATAAATAAAAAAAGAAACATGTAAAAAGAGAAGGTAAACAGCCTAAGCACAGTAAATGGAAATGCTCTAAATATTCTGCTCAAGAGGCAGAGATGGTCAGACTGGATGAAAAGACAAGATACAAATGTATACTGTTTACAGACAACCTGTTTCAAAATTAAAAATTTATTTTACATTTATTATGCATGTGTGTCTCTGTGTGTCAATGCTAATGTGTGTGTGCAGTGCCCAAGAAAGCCAGAGATGGTGCCAGACTCCTGGAGCCAGAGTTTCAGGTGGTTGTGAGCAGCCTTGTATAGGTGCTGGGAACTCAACTTGGGTTTCCTGCAAGAGCAGCAGGTGCTCTTAACCACTGAGCTATTTCTCCAGCTCCAACACCTGTTTTAATTATAAAGATGAAAATTGGCTAAAATAAGACAATGAAAAAAACATTATTTTATTTGATTTCCAATCAAAGGAAATCTTCAGTGGCATCCATCTCAAAGCAGATTCCACAGCACAAAATATCACCAGAATAAGAGACAATGACTATGTAACAATGAATAAGACAATTGTACAAAAGGATGTTAATTGCCTCAATTTATGCACTTAATAACAAGTCTTCAAATTATAAGAAGCTAAAACAGAAATGAGAAACAGGTGAAAACACAATTGTAGTTAGATATTTCAATAATCCTGTGTTCATAATTAACAAAACAAATTGACTAAAAATGTGTTAGAAAACAGAGCCAGGAGTAGCACTGTGGAGCAGGTGGACCTCTTTATGCTTATCCCTGCCTAGACAGCAGAATAGACGTTCAAGATGAGATGCTCTGGTGAATATATCTGCTTTCCCAATCATAACAAAACCAAACAAGGCCAATGTGAAGAGATTCAGTCAGAATGATGTGCTGAAAATTTAAATTAGAAGAAAGGAATGAAACCCACAGTGGTTGTGACAGCATTCACAAGACCTATATGCAAGTCCAAGGCAGACAAGATTCCAGCATGGGGGTTGGGGAGGCTAGCAAGATGCCCAGCCCTCGCTGAAGAACCACTGGCAGTTGACAGCTGCTGGGAGAGGGAGAGTCAGTCCTTAAGGGTGTGATCTCAGGGAGGTTGACCAGGCTCCAGGGGATGGACCACACCCAAGAGCATCAAGGAAACACAAATTGCACTGGATAGGAGCTGGAGAGAGGCCTCAGCAGTTAAGAGAACTAACTGTTCTTGCACAAAACCTGGGTTCAGTTCCCAGCACCTACATGGCAGCTACAAAACACTAGTTCCAAGGAATCTGGCACCCTCTTCTGTCCTTTGAGGGCATTGCACGACATGGGTGCACTCACACACATGCAGGCAATACAGTGATACACATAAAATAAAAATAAATTTAAAAATTGGACTTGATATGCCTTAAAATAAAAATATATCTATGTGAATGAAATGGGGGGTAGGAGGGGGAAATGGATCTGAGAGGAGATTCAGGAGGAGGTTTGCATATGATCAAAATACATTGTTTGAAATTCTCAAAGAATCAATAAAACG
Organism: Rhizomys pruinosus; assembly: GCA_009823505.1. Taxonomy (NCBI): domain Eukaryota; kingdom Metazoa; phylum Chordata; class Mammalia; order Rodentia; family Spalacidae; genus Rhizomys; species Rhizomys pruinosus. The sequence goes on along the minus strand of VZQC01012005.1, from coordinate 2,685,439 downwards.
TTATGCAATAAGTAGTAGAAAGAGCTCTGGAAAATTTCACAATATTTGGAACTGTGAGATATACTTATTTTGAGTTAATTAATTAATTTAAATAATTAATGTGTTTGCACATGCATGCCATGGCACAAGTGTGAAAGTCAGAAAACAACTCGTGGGAGTCTATTCTGTCCTTCAACAACGTGGGACCAGGGGATAGTCAGGTAGTCAGACCTGGCAGCGAGCACCCTTATCCACTGAGCCATCTTGCTAGCCCTACGTAATATACTTCCTTATAATCCACAATGAAAACACAGTGTATGGAAAGTTGTAATAGGTGAACACAACAGCTACAGGACAGTTTACAGCACTGAGGGAGAAAGGTTCCCAAGTCAGCGAAGGAAGGTTCCACCCTAAGAAAGTGGAAGGGGAAGAAGAAAGTAAACCCAAGGAAACAGAAACCACCAGGACCAGAAACCAAAATTAACAGAGAAAACCACTGAGGCCAGAAACTAGTGGTTAATAAATAAAATAATCTTTAAGATCTTTATTAATAACATTAATAAACCTCTTGTTAGGCTGAGCACGGCAACCCAAGAGTAAACAAAATTACCAATATTGAGAATGGCAGGTGGCAATCTCAAGACACTGCAGTTATTAGAAGAATAATAAGGGGCTGGAGAGATGGCTTACCGGTTAAGAGTGCTGATTGCTTTTGCAGAGGACCAGGGTTTGATTCCCAGCACCCACACGGTGGCTAAGAACCGTCTTTAAGCCTGGCATGGTGGTGCACGCCTTTAATCCTAGCACTTGGTAGGCAGAGGCAGGCAGATCTCTGTGAGGTCAAGGCCAGCCTGGTCTACAGAGTGAGTTCCAGGCCAGCTGGGGCTATAGGGAGACCCTGTCTCCAAAAGGCCAAAATAAATAAATAAATAAATAAATAAATAAATAAATAAATAAATAAATTAAAAAAGAAGAATAAGGTTACTGAGAGGAAATAGATATCCTAAGTAGTCCTAGCAATATAAAATGCTGACTTGAGGCTAAATAGATGGCTTAGTGGTTAAGAGTGCATGGTGCTCTTACAGAGGACCGGAGTTCAGTTCCCAGCACCCATATCAGATAGCTCAGTGGATCTTCCCACAATTAACAATCCCCAAACCCAAAAAACAAAAACAAAAACTAAAACTATGTAGTCATCTCAGTGGATACATAAAAATATAGATAAGACTCAACCTCCAGACCTGATCAAATATCTCAAGAAACTAGGAACAGGGGCCAGAGAGATGGCTCAGTGGTTAAGAGCACTGGCTCCTCTTGCAGAGGAGCTGGGATCAGTTCCACACCCAGTGGTGGCTAACAACCTTTGGTAACTCAAGTTCTAGGAGATTAAATGCCATCTTCTGGCCTCTGCATGTATTGTATGAGCCAGGGTGCACTTACATACATGCAGGCAAAACATTCCTACACATAAAAATAACAATAAATAAATAAAATAAGAAAAAAGAAACTAGGATCAGAAGTGAACTTTTTCAACTTGATTCAGAGCATCTCTTAGAAAAGCTTACAGACTTGGTGGTGAAAGACTGAATTCTGCCCAAGATCAGGGAGCAAGAGCGCCCGCTTCCTGCTTTTATCTGCATTGTAAGAAAAACATTCATGTTAGAAGGGAGGAAACCAGACTGTTTTTACTCACAAATTATATAATCACCTGTGTAGAAAATCGAGTGGAATTTACAAAAAAAGCTTCTAGAATACATAAACCAATTTTATCATTATAATAAGAACTAAAGTGTAAAAATTGCCATTTGTTTTTAATTTTAATTTTATGTGTATGAGTGTTACATAATGAATATATGTAAGTGCATATATATAAGTTTATCTATGTCATGCAGTACTTCCGGGGACAGAAGAGGGCATCATTGTTCCTCCTGAAACTGGAGTTATGGACGGTCCACCATGTGGGCGCTGGGATTTGAACCTGGGTCTTCTGCAGAAACAGCCAGTGCTCTTAACCTCTGAGCTTTCTCTCCAGCCCCAGAACTGCCATTTGTGATAGGAGACTAGGAGTGATCTGACACAAACCATGAAGGACTTGTGTGTTAACTGAGATGCTGGTGAGAGAAAGAAAAGACCTGCGAGAGTAAAGAGAGATTATGCCAGTGGACGGAGGGCCCGGCACTGTTAGCATCTCAGCTGTTGCCAAGGTCACCTCTGAATTAACATTATCTAAATGAACATTTTTTAAAGAAATGACAAGGGGTTCCAGAATTCATATGCATATACAAAGTCCTCTGATAACCCAAATAGCTGTGAGACAAAGAAACAAAGGGAGAGGACTAACCTGGTTTATTAATTGCTTACTGTAAAAGCTTAGTAATTGATTCAGGTATTATTGGTGTCAAGACAGATAAACAGGTCAGTGGAAGAGAACTGAGTCCAGAAATAGATTCACACTTGCTGTGGCTCATACACCTGATATTTAGGAAAGATATTAGGGTAAATGCAAGTACCAAGGCCTCAGCTTGGATCCCCAGGACCCAAGGAAAATCAGATGTGACAATGTGTGTTTGAACCTCAGCACGGAGGGTCAGGGACAGGGAACTCCTGGGCATGCACTGGCCAGCCAGTCCAGCTGAAAGAGAGCTCCAGGGTCAGTGAGAGACTTGACCTCAAAAAAGAGTGTCTGTATGGCCAGGAAAGTAGGAAGGGGCTTTAAGTGGGGGAGAGAGGCCTTAAAGGAGAAGGAATGGAACATAGATGATATGTAAGCTGGACACGAGGGACTGAGAGACGGGAATGCAGAAGAGAAGGGAATGAGAGGGTCGGCTAACCAAGACTAGGGTTTGAGAAAGCTGCTGCTGTGTAAACTAATTAAAAATACAAATAAAAATGAGGAGTTTGAGCTGGGCGCGGTGGCACACGCCTTTAATCCTAGCACTTGGGAGGCAGAGGCAGGCAGATCTTTGTGAGTTCAAGGCCAGCCTGATCTACAGAGTGAGTTCCAGGACAGCTGGGGCTATAGGGAGACCCTGTCTCGAAAACACCACACACAAAAAAATGAGGAGTTTGAAAAGAAAAAAGATGTGGAATGATGGAGGAAGACAATTAACATTGACCTGTGGTCTCTAGGTGTCCAGGCAAGCTCACCTGCATACATCTCTCCCCCAGGCACACCTTCCATACCCCCCCAGACACACCCTCCATACCCCCAACAGACACACCCTCCATACCCCACATAGACACACCCTCCCTCTATACCCCCCACAGACACACCCTCCATAACCCCACAGACACACCCTCCATAACCCCACAGACACACTTTCTATACTCCCCACAGACACACCCTCCATACCCCACACAGACACACCCTCCATACCCCACACAGGCACACCCTCCATATCCCACACAGACACACCCTCTATAACCCCACAGACACACCCTCCATAACTCCACAGACACACCCTCCATATCCCCCACGGACACACCCTCCATATCCCCCATGGACACACCCTCCATAACTCCACAGACACACCCTCCATACCCCCACACAGACACACCCTGCATACCCCACACACAGACACACCCTTGATACTCCATACACATCATACACACAAATACACCCCTCCACACACATAGAGACACGTTATACACACATACATATGATGCACACACATATACCATGAACACACACATACACAGTGTATACACATATACCTTCCATACATACACACAAACACATCACACATATACATATAACACACATGCCATACACACAGAGATATACACCACACACATAACACAAATCTATATACATATTAAGCACACCCATATACCATGAACACATAAACTGCACACACACACACATATATATATATATATATCACATAGGCACACAACCTCACACACATACATGCGCACCACACACACACGCACACACACACAAACACACACACACACAAACACACACACACACGCCTCATATTTCCACCTTAAACCCATTAGAAATAATATAAAAGAGCTTTGATTCATTTTGTGCACCATACACAAAAATTAATTTAAAACGATCATAGATCTTAACTGGAAACCAAAAATCTATGAAACTTCCAGAAGAGAAGTTGAAGGACCTGTTTCTTTTTTTAAATTTTTTTTAATTTAATTTTTATTTTTTTTTATGTGTATGAATGTACTGTCTGCATGTAGGTCTGTGCACCCATGTCGTGCAATGCCGCGGAGGTCAGAAGAGGGTCTCGGATTCCCCTGGAACTGGAGTTCTCCTGGAACTGGAGTCACAGATGGTTCTCAGCTGCCATGTGGGTGCTGGGGATCGAACCTGGGTTCTCTGCAAGAGCAGTCAGTGCTCTTAACCGGTAGGCTATCTCTCCAGCCAGGACCTGTTTCTTAAAGGAGCAGAGAATATTTTAGGATTGTGCCTGGTCTTGAAACGAACTGGACCAGACAGCTAACAGTTGAGGAAAAGTCAGAATAAATCCTGATTGAAATTAAAGAAGCCCTGAATAAGTGAAGAGATTGATTATGTAAAGTGTTGTCTTTGGTTTCAGATAGTATGATTGTATAGAAAACCCAGGAAAAACTGGAAATAGTGGTTCATGGCCGTAATGTCAGCACTTGGGAAGTGGAGACAGGAGGGTCTGGAGTTCAAGGCCTGCTGGGCTACGCAGTGAGGCTAAGGCCAGCCTGGACTTGAAGAAGGAAAGCAAACAAGCAAGCAAGCAAGCAAGCAAGAGGAAAAAGAAACCCAGGAGCATCTACTTTCAAACCATTACAAACACATGACAACTCAATACCATTGTTGCATACAGTAAGTACAGCTTGGCAAAATCAGTAGCATTTCTGTTGTCAGTGGTTCCAACTAGGAAGTGGGAAGAGGACCCCCCCCCCACCCCGCCCCGCCCCGCCCCTTACAGTGGTAGCAAGCCATGGAGACTTAGAACAAACCCTAACGCCATGTCTGAGCCCTCTGTGGGTAATGGAGGAAAGTAGGTCAGCAGGCCAGAGTAGAACCTCTCAACCTGGGCTGCCAGGCCTCAGGCCATGGCCTTACTGCTCTCTGGCTTGTGTAAATTACTTGATCACTCTGTGCCCAGTTTTTTTTATTTGTAAATGGAAACTATGATAATACCTACCTTTGCGGGGCCTGGTGGTGGATGCCTTTAATCCCAGCACTCAGGAGGCAGAGGCAAGTGGGTCTATGTGAGTTCAAGGCCAGCCTGGTCTACATTGCGAGTTCTATGCCAGCTGGGGCTACAGGAAGACTCTGTTTCAAAAAGACCAAAAACAAACAAACAAACAAACGAAAAAAACTACAAAAAAAGCACCACCACCAAAACAATAATACCTACCTCACAGAAGAGTTAGGAAGATTAAACAGAATGTCAAGTGTTTCGAACACTATCTAGCACATGATGGATTCAGATAAATGCTATTATGATTATGAAGAAAATTACAAAATTTTATTGAAGGATGTGAAAGAAGATCTGGATAAACCCATACACAGACCATTGTGTTACTTTTCTCACTGCTGCGACCAAATACCTAATAGGAAGCAAGTTCACGAAGGCAGGGCCTATTTGGGCTCACAGTGTGAAGGTTCAGTCTGTCATGAAGGGGAGGCACGGTGGCAGGAGTGTGAGGTGGCAGGAGTGTGAGGTAGCAGGAGTGTGAGGTGGCAGGAGTGTGAGGTGGCAGGAGTGTGAGGTGGCTGATCACAGTGCATCTGCAATCAGAAGGGGACGAGGGCTGGGCTATGAAAGCTTGAGGCCCACCCCCAGGGAACCACTTCCTCCAGGGAGGCTCCACCCTCTATAGGCTCCACAACCTGCAGCCCTGTTCCAAAACAGGGCTACCAGCCAGTTACCTGTGGGGCAGTCAAACCACAATAGCCCCACCTTCATGTGTGAGGCGGTTTGCTGACCGAAAGACGGTCATTTCCTCTTGGCTAATTATACATTCATAGTGATTTAATGAAAATCTCAGAGCCATTTTTATTTTATCTTATTTATTTATTTATTTATTTATTTATTTATTTATTTTTTATGTGTATGAGTATACTGTCTGCATGTAGGTTGGTGCACCCGTGTCGTGCAATGCCGCAGAGGTCAGAAGAGGGCGTCAGATTCCCCTGGAACTGGAGTTAAAGAGGGTTCTCAGCTGCCATGTGAGTGCTGGGGATCGAACCCAGGTCCTCTGCAAGAGCAGTCCGTGCTCTTAATCGCTGAGCCATCTCTCCAGCCCCTATTTTATTATCTTAAGATTTATGTTAATTGTGTGTGTGTGTGTGTGTGTGTGTGTGTGTGTGTGTGTGTGGTGGGGGGTTATGTGTGCATCAGTGTAGGTGCTAGCAGAGGCCAGAGGTGCTGAGTTCCATGGAGCTGGAGTTACAGGAGGTTGGAGCTGCCTGACGTGGGTGCTGGGAACTGACTCATTTTCAGTAAGAGAGGCGTGTCCTCTTAATTGCTGAGCCATCTCTCTCTAGCCCCTCAATAGTATTTTTTTTTCCTCAATAGTACTTTTAATGGGATCTGAAAGGCTAGAAATCTGTGTAGAAGAGCAGAAACCCAGGAATAGCCCAGACAGTTCTGAAGAGAAGCCTAGACGGAGCCTTTTGGTCTACCAAATATTAACTACTAGGAAAATTTACTACCTAAGTAGAGTGGGTCCGTCATATGAGCTAGAAAAAAGATGAATGGGACAGAATAGTGTCCCGAAGTGGACTCACACATACACAGGGACCTGGTGTAGAGAAGTGACGTCATAGGTGAGTGGAAAGGGATGTGCTATTCAGTGGGTGTTTGGACATCAGAGTCTCCTCATGGGAGAGTACACAGAGAGATCCCTCCTTATCTGCACAAGGGTGAGCTCCAGATGCACCAACCCTCCAACACAGGTCTTTACCTGAAAACATTTGGATAGTACTATGGAGCTGTACAACTCAAGAGGGGAGAAGAGGTGACCCAAAGGACACAGGGCTATGCAGCTAAATGACAGCACTGTGTGAAGATGAGCCATACCTGCGGGACCAGAGACCCGCAAACAGTGAAAAGAAAGGTGACATTTTGAAAGAAGGTTTGCAGCCCAGTAACAGACCAGAAGTAGCTGGCACCACTGCAGAACAAACTCGAGGAAACAGGTTGCAGGAACGTCTGAAAACCAGTGGAGACACAGGCAGAAGGAAAGAACAAGAAATTCACGGAAGGGGATGTTCAACTGAAGATAGAAAGATCCCAGCTGGATGCAACCAGGAAACAAGAATGAAACAGTCCTTTCTCAGCTTGCCCTCAACCTGCCGTGACCTCTCCTGTCCCCCAGACCCATGCCCTGAGGCAGGAGTGGAAACTGTTTCTGACTTGATAATAAGCAGGAGTCAAGTAAGTACACAGGAACCACTAGTGCCACCCCTGCCTGCTTGACACACCCAGAAACCTTTGCCTTTGGGTCCGTGGACTCATGTGAGAGGCTGGCACTGCGATGCTCATTGAAGCTCTAAGCATTTAGAGACAAGCTTCGGTTGCTGTGAGTGCCGGCAGCCTGGAGGAATGGTTCTTTGCCACTGTGGTCTCGGCAAATAGCGATCAGCCTCTAGAAGGAAGAAACTTAAACCTGTAGCTTCTGCCACTTTCTGGGATGTAAATTTGCCACTGCGACTGATTGTTGCCACCCCCATGACATCACTGACACTGAGCTAGGAAAGAAGCACAGGGCCGGCCAGCTTCAGGGAGAAGCTTCTTAGTGCAAGCGTGGTACATCATCGATTGCTTTGCTCCCACACTCAAGATTGATGAAGAAACTGTGTAATGCTGGAAGAAATAATGCTTAGGAGGGAAAAAGCGCAATTTGCAGTATGGGGCAGTTGATATGATAATGTTTATATAAAAATTTATAATTTAAATTATAATTATCATTATACAATAATGATGATGTGTGTACATGCGTTAAAGAACAGAACACGGGCAGCAGGGGGACTAACCAGGGACCGCACGGAAAGAACATCCCTGGGAAAGAACGGGGTGGGACCAGGAGGCAAGTGGGGGTAAGATCCCAGCTGGATGCAGCCGGGAAACAGGAATGAAATAGGCCTTCCTCAGCTTGCCCTCAAGCTCGCGTGACCTCTCCTGTCAAGCTAAACTTTGGTCGAGGTGAATTGCACATGAGAACCTCCATCCCTCCTTCCCTCCCTCCCTTCCTTCCTAATGTGCGTGTGTGACAGTGTGGTGTACATGTGTGGTGAATGCACAGGTGTGTGTGTGTACAGGTGCATGCATCAAGGTACATGTGGAGACCAGAGGAGGACATCAGGTGTCCTGCTCTAGCGCCCTTTGCCTTATTCCCTTGAGACAGGATCTCTCTCCAAATCTGGAACTACTCTGGCAGCCCCAGGGGCCCAACGAGTCTCCTGTCTCTGCTCCTTATGACACTAGGTCTACAGGCCCCTGCACATCCTGGCCTGGCTTCTCACACGGGTGCTGGGGTCCTTGTGATTACTCAGCAAGCACTCTCACTCACTGAGCCACTTCCTCAGCCCTGGCTTGTGTCCTACATGAAAAGAGCTCTAATGATTATGTCAGAATGCTAAGACCAGTTCATCCTAAGCCAGTATTCCGAATCTGGGAGATTGTAATAATGCATGTCTCAGTTTATTTGCAATATAATCATTAACAGAAATAAAACAGAAAACTGAGGTGAAAAATCTACCAAGGGTGGGTTGCTGGACAGATGACTCAATGGTTAAGAGTGCCTGCTGTTCTTACAGAGCACCAGAGTTCAGTTACCAGCACCCACACCAAGGAGCTTACATGTGTCTAGATCTAACATCTTCTTCTGGCCTCCACAGACACTACTATCCTCATGTGCTCAAACCCGCACTCAGTCACACATGTATACACATAATTTAAAACATTTAAAAATTTAAAATAGGGGCTGGAGAGATAGCCTAGCGGTTAAGAGCGCCGACCGCTCTTACAGAGGACCCAGGTTGGATCCCGCATGGCGGCCGACAACTGTCTGAAGCTCCAATTCCAGGAGAACTCCAGTTCCAGGGGAATCCGACACCCTCTTCTGACCTCCGTGGCATTGCACAACACGGGTGCACAGACCTACATGCAGACAGTAGATTCATACACATAAAGAAATAAAAAAAAATTTAAAATAAAAATCTCCCTCAGGATCCTGAGAGGGCATGCATGTTTCCAAATGTCATCTTGGGAATGGCAGCCCGTGGAAGGGCTAGGCTGGGTGGTGGCTCTGGCCCTCTGGCCCAGATGTCACCTGCAGGATTCTGACACCCTCTGTCTAGAAGTGTGGCTCTTGACAGGAGTGAGATGGAGGTGGGGGCTGCCTCATCTCACAGCAGGAGAGCTGCTGTGTCAGCCACCCCCACCCGGCAACAACAGACAGCTTACAGTGTGGGAATGAGCCCAACTTGAAGCTCAGCCCTGGGACCTGGGTGGCCACAGAGAGGGATAGAATAAGGGAACAGCTCAATCAGAACCAGCCTGCATGGGCAGGCTGACCAAGCTGGATCCACAAAGACCTAGTACTTCTTGGGGCTGCCATAGAGGAGCAGGCTGGCTGGGGGAAGATAGCACCCTGCTTTCCAAGTCTTAGTTGGGAACTTGGTAGGCTGCCTTACACAGTGTTGATAGCCCTTCCTGGAGGCCTGACCTCTGCTCCTCAGAGGGATGCAGCCATATCTTGATGTTCTCAAGTGCAATGGGCTCGCCTGGGCCAGTGATGCTATAAGAGTGGGGTCTCGGCCTCAGTTCTCTCACCTCTGCCTGAGCCCAACGTTGTTCACTTTGGGGATTGCCCCATCAGCCTGGCTCCTGGATGAAGATGGTGGGGGTCAGACCTGTGGTTGGCTCATTTTTGTTTTGTCTTGTTTTTACAATGATGAAGACCAAACCCAGGGCCTTGCACAGGTTAGGGAAGCTATCACTAAACTGTGCCCCCAGCCCTTGAACCCAACTCTTAATGGGCACATGGCATGCCTAAGTGCTCGTGAGCCGCTCCCTCATGCAGTGTAACCTGGTCCATTCTGTAGACAGGAGGAGAATGCACATGAATGCTAAGACATGGGAAACCTGACCACACAGCCTCCAAGCTAAGTCATCCCACCTGTCCATCAACACTGGGAAGACTGCGGCATGATTCAGCCATGGAGAACCACACAGCAATGAACAAAGAACAAATTACAGCTGCATATCCCCAGTGAGCTTCAGAGGTGTAACTTATATTCAGGAGAGATATTCAGATCCTATGAATCTATTCACAAAGTTCTTAAACACAGCTACAGTCAGAAGTCATTTTGGGTCATCATTGGGGTACTGTTTGATCAGGGATGTGATAACAGACACCACTGCAAGGATGGGGAAACAGCTCAGTGGTTTAGCATGCTTACTTAGTGTGTGTGAGGCCTGGAATCAATATCAGCAACACATACACACACACCACATACATTGACACACATACTCTCACATACATACACTCACACTCACATATACACATTCTCACATACAGTCACTCATACACATATTTAAACACATATATGCACACTCACATGCACCTATGTGATCATACAACCACACACATACACACACAGATACACACATGCACACTCACATACTTATATACACATTCAAGCACACATATGCATACATGCACACATAATAGACTCACACACACTCACACACACTCAAGCACACACATGCACACTCACACCTACATGACCATACAACCACATACATACATATACAGACTCTTACACACATGCACTCACACATGCTCATACACACAGGCACACACATGCACACTCACACCTACATGACCATACAACCACACATATACATACACAGACTCTCACACACATACACTCACACATGCTCACACACACATATACACATTCCCATAGTCACTCCTATACACATTCAAACACACAGATACACACATTTACACATCCACATGTACACATGCACTATCACACATATACTCATACACATATTCAAGCACATACACGCACACACAATACGCACACATACATACTCTCACAAACACACATGCATGCTTGTACACATACATGCACATTCTTTACATATACACATAGTCACACACATACACTGGCACAGACACACAGTCATACACACTCAGGCATATACACATTCACACTGACATGATCATAAAATATACACACCTATATACACACACTCACACACATGGACATATAAACACATATATACACAGATACATGCACACAGATACACTCACAGATTCTCACATGGAAACACACAAATACTCTCTTACACATACACACAGTGTACAGGTACACCTACCACTGACTGGGTCACTTAAATATTGTGCACACTTTCTTGAAGTTCTGGAGGCTGCTGGCTAGCAGACCTGGTGTGTCTCAAGGGCCACTTCCTGGTCTGCGGACAGCTGTCTCTCCCTATATCCTCACTCCACAGGAGGACAGAGGCCATATGCTCTCTTCTTAGAGGGCAATAACCCTGTCACAAGGATCCACCTTCCTGACCTCATTACATCTTAAAGACCCATCTCCTGATACTGTCTCCCTTGGGAATTAGGATTTCAATGGGTGACTAACAGAGGGAGAGTGGGAGGCCTAGTGGAGTTGGTGGTACCCTCCCTCCGGCAGAGAGGCCAGTTGCAGGAGTGAAACTGTCCATTGAAAACATGCAACTTTTGTGCATGCTTGTCAATTCTAGTCACCACAAAATACCCTGGACTGGGTGACTTAAATAGCAGAAATGTACATTCTCAAGGCTCTGGACACTGCTTTTTTAATTTTTTTTAAATCTTTTTGAGACAGGGTTTCCCTGTAGCCCCAGCTGCCCTGGAACTCACTCTATAGACCAGGCTGGCATTGAACTCACAAAGATCCGCCTGCCTCTGCCTCCCAAATGCTAGGATTAAAGGCATGCGCCACCAAGCCCCCGCGACACTCCCTTTTAAGATCAGCTCCAAGATCAAGATTCTGGCCAACTTGGTTCTGTGGTAAGGGCTTTCTTCTTCGATGGAAAAGCCCAGGCTGGGACAGGTCAGGGGACTTGCCCCTGGTCATTCAACAAGCAGGTACTGGCCAAGGCTCTGGCCTCTGGGGGTCCTTGGTGGGCTTTTCTGTGGACTGAAAGCCCAGCTCTAGCAGTGGATACGCCTGTTCTCCAGCAAGAAACCTTGGGAGCATCCTTGTCCTTTCAACACCTTCTGGTCCTCTCCTGCCCTCACTGTGCGGGCATATGTGTGTGTGTGTGTGTGTGTGTGTGTGTGTGTGCACGCGCGTGTGCATGTACATACTTGGAGTCCCCAAAACCAGCTGAGAGAAGCAGACAGCAGTGGCAGAACTGGGAGAGACCAGTCCCACTGTGCCCCCTTGGAACTTATGTCCAATATCTCAGACCCCTCCTCCCTCACCCTAGGGCCCTGCCTCTCCTAAGTCCAGCAGGCCTCGCTGGGAACCCAGGAGGCTAAGGATCAACACCCCTGAGGCCCGAGGGTAGAGTCAGCTGTGGGAGGTGGCAGCTTGGCAAAAGAAGACAAGATTTTCAGGAACTTGTACATGCCAGGCGCCATGTAAGATGCTGGATCATAGATGTCTAAGGAAGGGGAGGGGGAAGGAGGACACCGGAAGGAAGGAGAGGGGGAAGAAGGGAAGGGAAAGGAGGGAGGGGAGGGAAGAAAGGAAGAGAAGAAAGAAAAGGAGGGAAATACTAAAGGAAGGAAGGAAGGAAGAAAAGAAGGAAGGAAGGAAAGAAGGAAGGAAAGAAGGAAGGAAAGAAGGAAGGAGGGAGGGGAGGCAGGAAGGGGGTGGGAGGAAGGGGAAAGGGAAGAAAGCAAATAAGAGAGGGAAGAAAAGGAAGAAAAGGAGGAGAGAAGGGAGGAAGGAGGGAAGGAAGTCGTGCTGAAGGAAGAGGGAATTAGGAAGGAGGAGAGGAAGAAGAGAATTGAGAGGAAGAAGGGAGGGGGAGAAGGCCCGAGCCCTGGTGGCAGGGGAGGCTCTGGGGAGGGAAGGATCACTTCCAGCCTGAGCTCCTGCACAGGTGTCTGTTACCACTAGAAAGGTGGACAAAAGAGATGGAGAAACCCTCCAGTTCTGCCTTGTGGGGTGCTGACCCTCCATTCCCAAGCCGCCCTCCCCAGGGATCCCGCATTTGTCAGATCCACCCGTTCACCCTATCTTCTAATAAAAGGTCATGACATCCGCTCGGGCCCCCCTAAGTCTCTCCAGCCGGTTTGGTCGCCTCTACCTCTGTGCTGGAGCCAGCCTAGCCCTCCTCAGTTGGACACCTGGCCTCCAAGGTGGCTTCTTCCCGAGCTTGGCTGACCTCTTCTGGGCCGCTTGGCTTCCTCCCCAGCTCGCCTGACCCCTCCGGGCGGCGTCCCCCGTCCCGGAGGTGGCCACTGAGGCTCGAGCTCCACCTGCGCGGTGGTGGCGCGGCCGGGGGCGGAGAGGCGCGCGGCGGAGGGAGGGGCCTGCGACTCGGCAGCCCCGCCACGCGCAGCCCGGCTCGGCCTGGCTGGCTCCGCGCAGCGCAGCGCAGCGCCGCGCGCGTCCCCTCGCCGCCGCCACCGCTAGGCGCCCGGACGCAGCGCGCACGGGCCGGCCGGGATGCACGCCCGGACCCCCACCCGCCCCACGCCGCGGCCGCCGCCCGCGCACCCGGCTCTCGCCTGACCGCGGCACTCGCCCGCCCGCCCACCGGTCCCTGGCCACCCGACCGCAATGCCCGCCCTCCGGGGCCCCGGCGGCCCGCGCCCCTGCTAGGCTGCGGCGGCATGGCCCGCGCGCCCGGCGCGACCTCTGCGGATTGCATCGGTGTGAGGCGGCAGGGCATGCCCAGGGCACCGGGCGCGGCCTTCAATGGGCGAGGACACGGACACGCGGAAAATTAACCACAGCTTCCTGCGGGATCACAGCTATGTGACTGAAGGTAACGTACGTGTTGTCTGAGACCCCCTCCGGCCGGCCGCCGCGTGGGCATGCCGTCGCACCGAATGCCCTCCGAAGGTTTGGACCGCGCGCTGTGTGTCGTGTCCCCCCACCCTACTCACCCCACCCACCCCACCCCAACCCAACCCGGGGCCCGGAGGGAGGGACCCTGCTGGAAGCCGGCGGCTGGCCAGCTCTCTCCTCCGAGCTGCCCTCGGGGACGCAGGCAGCTGCCCTTCCCGGGCGGGTGGCATCGGACCGCCCCGACTCCCATTTACAAAGCCCGAGGGAATCTGGCGTGGCAATCCCGGGGAGGCGGAACGGCGTCAAAATCCTTCATTTGCCCTTTCAGCCTGGCCAGAGCCCACAGAATTTTCTAGGCTGCCCACTCCCTGGAGAGGAGAGGGACGCAGGAAGAAAAATTCCACTACCAGGTCCTCCAGGGCTCCGGGGCCCTGGCACCTCACTGGTCTCCGGAGGCAGGTTCCCTGGCGTGGGAGGGAGGAGGAGGCCGGCTTGGGGTTACTGTTTTATTCCTGGGGACTTCTCTTTGAGACGGGAGTACCTGGGTCAGACCTTCCGGGCTGAAAAAGTGGGGCACGGCACCCTAAACAGGCCCGGGGCTTAAAACCCCTAAGTTGGCCCCGCGTACCAGCCCCCACCCAGGCTGATGGAACCCAGAAGGTGGGCGCCCCGTGCTTCTGCCGCAGTAACTTCTGGCCTTGCCGGGACCCGGGAACCGTGGGAGAGCTCGCGCGCTCAGCCCGGGGCAGGCAGAGACTCGAGCCTCAGGGATGACCGCGGGCACGCTGGCGCCGGGGACCTTCCCGGGCTGCGGGCCTGGCGAGGCGGTGCAGTGGGCTTGAGCAGGTGGCTGCCCGGGTGGGACGGGTCCTGGCACTGCGTCCCGCGGGGCTGACGCGCGCGTGGGTGCCTGCTCCGGGGAACCTGCGTGGGCCCCGCCGCCCAGATGCCCAGCTCCGCCGGAAATGAGGCCGAGCGTTGCGGAGCCTGGGGGAGGCTGCGCAGCGCAGGCCGGGCCAGGCGGTTCCCCGGCGGGCCTGCGGACCCCAGAGGCTGGGTGTGCAGCCTGGGCTTGCGGATGCTCAGGGCGGCGTTCCCGGCTCTGGAGAACCGCTGAGTCACGCGTCGCCGCGGGGTGTGCGGGGAGAGGGGGCAGGGCTGCTGGGCCCGGGCTCGGTGGCGGTGGCGGCGCTGCCCCAACCTGTCTTTGGGAGGCCCCAGAGCTGGACGCGGCCCTTTGTCGCCTGCCTGGGTGAGGTGGGAAAGGCTCTCGCCTTGTGGAGATGGTCTTTCTGCCCATCAGCAGAAGGCCGAGGGCAGCCCAGAGGATGCCAGGCCTGGCGTGAGGAAGGTTGGCAGAGCCTTATGCTTGGGGCCTGCATTGGTCTGGCTTCCCGGGAGAAGCCTCAGTTTCTCATCTGTACATTGGGGATGATCCGGTGGGGCTTGGGGCTGCTGTGTTGTAAGAGGAAATGCACAGTGCCTACCCCAGAGTGGACAGTTCTGTGCGTTTCCCCCTCTCAGGAGGTGGGCGGACTCTTTAACCTTCATGGTTCAGCAGCGGCTGCAGCTAATGGAACCGCTGGACCTGCAGGGTCTGTTCCAACCCTGAGGCTGGACGGAGGTCTCCTGTCCTTGCCCAGCCTAGCCTGCATTCTAGTAAGGAGTCCCGTGCCTCAGTTTCCCAATCTGTAAAATGAGAGGGGAACAAGACCACACGGCCTACAAGGTCTTGGGGATTCTGTGAGGATTGGTGAGATGAGGGACCATCTTGTGAAGTGTGTTGAGCACCTACTGTAAGCACGGGTGAGGGCAGTGCATGGGCTCTGGACTCAGCAACCAGAGGCCCAGGGAGGAAACCCATCAGCAGCCACCGCCCTTCTACAGTTCTGGAAGAGTAGTAGTGTAGTGTGGAAGGTAATTGTAATGAGATGGAACTTCCAGCCTCTCCAAAGGAAGACAGGGGTTGGCATTTTGGCATCCTTGTTGCAGTTTGTGTTTTGGTCTCAAGGTCGCAGATTCATTAGCTGTCACCTGTGTTCAAATCATGCTTCTCTCTTGCCTGCTGGGCTTCCTTAGGTGAGTTGCTAAACATTCCTGGGCATTTCTTTGCCCTTCTGTAAAGGGAGGAGTCAGTGATCTTTGTTTTGGGATTGTTGAGATGATAGTGACTGTAGAGATCTTAAACACCTTGAGAAGAGTTTGGGTTTTGTTAGTCATTCACACCTGGGTGTGGATTAGAGCAGCCTGGGTGGTTTGTGGTGCATACTCTTGATGAGGTTGGTGGTGACTAGTGGTGAAATAGAAGCTGATAGGACAGTGGAGGGACCTGGGCCTAATAAAGGGGACTCGAGGATGGGGGGAGCCCCATCATTTCTCAGGAGCAGCGTGTATTCCCCCAAAGGTGCTGCTGGGCTCTGTTCTGCTTTGCTGCAGGCCCAGGGCTCAGCTTCAGAGTGAGATGGATATGTTCCAGCTTGGCTGGCCCTCTGTCCGTCCATCCATCCATTCATCCATCTATCCTTTCTGATCCATCCTTTTCTAGGGCCATTCGCCAGCATGTCCTCTGTGCTGGCCACAGTAGGCAACCATGGTCCTAGGGGAGCTCAGCCTGGGGGAGTCACACAGGCTGGGTGGGGGCCCTGGCAGTGAGCCCATCTCTGTGGGTGTAGCAGGTGCTGTGTGCCGGCAGGTGAGGTGCTCTGGAAGTATGGTCTCCTGCTGGTTTAGGGGCTCAGTGCCCGTTCCTGCAGCTGCCCACTCGTCAACTCCTGGGCATATTTCTAATGGCCACAGAAATGTGTGTGACCTCTCTCTTCACCCATGCCTGTGAGTTCTGTGTGATTCTAGAGTTGTCTGCCTATCTGGGCTTTAGGGTTGAGGGGATGCAGAAGGCAAAAGTGAGCAGGGGTCTGCCCTGTGTGAGCCTGGCAGGTGGGCAGCATCCACCCAATGTGGAGTCTCAGTTGATCTTCCCCATGGAGCACACCTGTGCTTCCTAGAAAGCCACCTCAGGTTCCAGCTCTTCTGATTGGTCCAAGTAATCTCATCCTCCTAGTGGCCTCCATAATGGAAGTGGGAGTCAGTTCTGGACAGTGAATGGAACAGAGGGAGCCCCAGAAAATGATTGGAGCTAGAAGCCCTGGGGTTGCTGGCAACCATCTTGGCATCCTGAGGGATCAAATCTTAAACTGGCTTTGTTGGTGGTAGGGAGGAGACAAAGAGAACCCAGGGCCATGGTGACACTTAAGCCTGACATCATCTCACCCCTGCTGTCAGGAACCCTGGAAGGGCAACTTGAAACACCAGTTAGCCTGAAGGTAGAATCTGGGAAGGGTTTGTGGTAGCCTCCTATTTGGAGAGCCCTCTGTGTCTCTTAAGTTTCGAAAGTCAGGGCTGCTAGGTCTTGCTTTCCCTCCATGGCCCTATGGAGATGGTTGGAGAAGTCCCATGACCAGACCCCAGGGTTCTGTGTTTTGGGCCTGCCAGGATCTGGATTTGATCCCTGCCAGTATTCAGACCTCAGTTTCCTCCTGGATGAGAATGGGCCACTGTCAGTGTTTCTCTCTATGACCACCCCACTGAATCTGGGAAAAGTGCTCTTCACCCACCAGGGTCGGGAGTACAGATCAGCCAGCCCAGCCCAGATCCCACCCCCTTCTATAGAGAAGCTCAGTCTAGGTGAGGGGTGAGTGGTGCTCTGAGCTGCAGCCAGGAGCACAGGAGAGCCGGGCTTTGCTGGTTCAGTGTTCTTGTTGCTTCTGTTGGGAGTGCTTCAGTGAGCCTCACCAGGCTTCACAGCCTCCCATTTGGAGTGGGGAGAGGCAGGGCCTACTCTGTGTCCTTCCTCAAATCTCCCCACCTCTCCAGGCCTCAGTTTCCCTGTGTTACCTGGTATCCTGAGCGTCACAAAGGTCAGCGAGAATGCTGCAGTTGAATCTGGAGGTTACCACCACTCCCAATTTCCCCTAAACTCCTAGGTCTGCCTTGCCTCATGTAGCCCAGGCTAGATAAACTCTTAATCCTCCTGCCTGTGCCTCTGGGGTGCTGGGGTTACAGGTTTCATCTTATAGTGGGAACTGGAGCTGGCCAGCCACAGAGGGCAGCTGTGCTTGTTTTGGAAGGTGGAAGGCATGTTCTAATATATTCCCATACCAGCTTGGCCTGTTGTTACTTCCTCCAGCTTTTGGCCTTGGTCCTTGGTCTTTTGTTGAGGGCCTGTAAGGCCTCGGAGCATGGGAGTGTTGCTGGGCGAAGTGCCGGGGCTGTGTGGGGAGAGTGGCAGAAGGGGCACAGAGGCTGCCATGCCAGCAGAGTGCAGTCCTCTGTGCCGTCCTCTGTCCAGCCTGTCTGTGCCCAGATATGTTTTTAAAACAACACTAATCTCTTTATAGAAGCAGTTTTGAATCTGCTTTTTTCATTTAGTATGAGGTCATATGGTTTTTCCAAGCTTGGCTGCAGGGCTGGTCCCATGTGTGCAGCCTGGGTAGTCTGTAGGACGCCTTGCTTAGGAGCCTGTGTATGTGGTCAGTCAGGTTCTGCTGCCCTGTCTTGAAGTTTTCAAGCACTTCTTTTTTTTTTTGGTCTTTTTGAGACAGGGTCTCCCTTTAGTCCCAGCTGGACTGGAGCTGGCTATGTAGACCAGGATGGCCTTGAACTCACAGAGATGCCTGCCCCTGCCTCTGCTGGAATTACAGGCATGCACCACACCACCATGCCCTGCTTTCCAAGCACTCCTCTTGGAGCTGGAGTTCTGCCTTTCTGACCACTTCTTTCTCTTTTATAACAACAGCATCCTGGGGGAAGATCTCTCACTCCACTCTCACCCACTCTGGAGTAGTGCTATTTAGAGCATACCCTGCATGCGATGTGTATGATTTTCTGTTGAAATAAAAAAAAACTCTTTACGGTTTGGGATACATGAGTGCTACTAAATTAAACTCTAGGGGCTGGAGAGACAGCTCAGTGGTTAAGAGCACTGACTGCTCTTGCAGAGGGCCCGGGTTCGATTCCCAGTACCCACATGGCGGCTAAGAACTGTCTTTAGTGCCAGGCATAGTGGCACACACCTTTAATCCCACCACTCAGGAGGCAGAGGCTGGCAGATCTCTTTGAGTCCAAGACCAGCCTGGTCTACAAAGTGAGCTTCAGGCCAGTTGGGACTATAGGGCCACCCTGTCTCACACACACACATTATACCCTAGAAAGTTCCTCTGTTGCCGGGCGTGGTGGCCACGCCTTTGATCCTAGCACTCGGGAGGCAGAAGCAGGTGGATCTCTGTGAGTTCAAGGCCAGCGTGGTCTATAGAGTGAGTTCCAGGATAGCTGGGGCTACAGGGAGACCCTGTCTCAAAAATAAATAAGTAAATAATAAAAGAAAAGAAAGTTCCTCTGCGATGCCACAAGGTGATAGCAGTAGGAACTCTAATTTGTTTGACCTTTGCAGACATCATAGATGGAAAGTATTGGTTTTAAATTTGTTTCTGAATACCAATGAGCTTCAGTACCTTTTCCCCTCCGTTTAGCACATGTATACTGACATCGACATCCCCCCACCACACACACACACACACACACACACACACACACACACACACACACGGCAGGCTGCATGTTGGACTCACAGTTTGGAGGAGCAAGGTCAGGACTAACCATTTACTCAGGTATTCCTGGAGAGCCTACCATTGTAGGGCACTGTGTAGGTGGAGTTGGGAGTAGGAGGGTGAGTGGGATGGAGAGACAGGGCCGAGGAGAGTGATCCCACTGCCAGAAGAGATGGCAGTGGGCATAGCGACAGATTCCGTGGTCGGAAGAAAGAGGATGCCTCGAGCAGTCACACACCCGGGATAATTCTGGGGCAGGGGCAGAGGCAGGTGTACCTGGAACAGCAGCTCCCCACCCTCCACCTCCCACCCCCATTCTCCCTGAGGCTTTGCTGGTGGGCGTCACAGTTGCTCACACACACCTAATCTGCTTGGGCTCTGCTCAGCAGCTCTCGTTGGGCTGGCTCTTCACTCAGCCCTTTCCAATTTCAGAGTGATGTGCTCAGCCAAGGCTGACATTAGAAGCCTGCAGCCCACAGCACCCTGGTTTAGCCCAGGCCCTGCAAAGGTACACAGTCTCTTCTTCAACCCTCAGCAGAATGACCCCGCCAGGGTGTTTAGAGTTCAAGGTAATAAAGCAAACATCAGAGTATTCTGAGTGGCCACTCACTGACAGGATGCTGTGTGTGCCCCACGGGGTGCTGGACACACCCCCATTTTACAGAAGCAGAAAGGGCAGTGGGGTCTTGCCTACCATCTTGTGAGAGCTAGAGTTTGCATGCAGGCAGGGCCATCTGCTCACCGTCCTGACCACCACCCTAAGTAGCTAGGACCACCAGGGCAGGGACAGCTGGCCTGCTCAGTTCTGATTACACGCCATTCTTTGGGAAGTTGGGGTGAAGCCCATCTGCCTGGCTTGGCACTGCTGGGCTCCTTGCGGGGAAAGGCTTCTGCAGTGTGCAGGTGGGTGTGGAGGGAAGACAGGGTCTACAAGACTGGTGCTCAGGAGCTGTGGGGGAAGCATCTTTTCCCAGGTCTGGGGTGGTGGTTTTAATGAGCCCAGGCAAGAACAGCCATACACAGCCCTGATGGTTGTGCTCGGCCGTCTCTGGGCTTCTCTTCTGAGTCCAGAAGGGATTTGTCTGCTGCCCAGCGAGCATGCACACCCAAGGAGCTGTGGTAGCTCTGAACCTGGCACAGCATGGCCATTGTTCTCCAGGACATGGGCTGAATGGCCCATTGAGGCAGAAGAAAGGCTGCATACAGGCTCTGGCCAGGCAGTGTGGGCTGCCTCTCTCAGGGAAGGGGTCCCCATCTAAAAGCTTCAAGCTGCTGGGACTAGTCCCCCAAGCTGGGCCTATTTGAACCCAAGCATTGTCAACCTGCACTTTAGACAGCTCCTTCTGATTCAGAGCCGCTTTCTGAATGTCCAGAGCAGAGGGACCACCAAGAACCCAGGATTCAGCCGGAGTTTAGTGAAATGGTGCATAAGCCACACAGAGATCAGAGTAAGAGGAACAATGATGATTAACTTTTGAATTTTACAAACAAAATAATTTCACAAAACCTTTTGAATATGGACGAGGCTAGAAAAAAAAATAGTGTGTGGGATTTTCTTTTATTCAGTCCCATCTGTAGCACTCACAGTTGTCCCCAAAGTGTCCCCTCACTGTGGATGGCTGTGCCCAGGGTGTGAGGCCCAAACTTGCATCTGGCTGTGGTTTTGAGGTGTTTTGTGACCTAGGCTTCGAAGTCCTCTGTTTTTAAGGCTGAGCTGTTGCAGGCACTTCATGTTATTTTATAAGAATCAGAAAGACACTTCCACCGGTTCACTCTGTGCCCAGTGGATGGAAGGCTGTCCTCTGTCCTCCAGGGCCCCTCACCATGGAAAGCTGCCCGTACCCCAGCTGGCACAGACTTGCTCAGTGGCCTGGGGAAACCTCTGCTACACCATGCTTGGTGACCACATTGGAGGTGGGCAGAGAGGACTAGGCATACCTTCTTCTGGCAGTGTGGGAAGTGCTTGGTGGGGCAACACATGGAACAGGCCCCATGTCTGACACAGAGGGGATAACCTGTCTCTCCCAAGGGTGAGAGCAGCACAGACTAGAGCCAGCCCACCCTTGCACACATGTTCTGGTGGTGAGACTCCCTCACCCTGCAACCAGTCCCGGTGTGGGGAGCCAGAACACTCTGCAAATAGAGGGTGGGGTCTTGAGATTTGGATGCACAAGACATTTTGTTCTAGAAAATGTTTGTGTCAAGGCAGAGATCGGAGTCTAGAGGCCAGACACTGGAGTTCCCAGGTTCTTTGGCTTCTTTATAGTGAATTGCAGAGGTACATGGACAGTTACAGGAAGGGAGATCCTTTATTATGGAAACGATACAGAGGGGTCTGGAGGTGTGCCATGCCTCCCCTAAGGCCTGGTTTCCAGAGGGCAGGAAGGGAGAGAACAGCTGAGATGTGGTCCAGCGACCTCGTATGGCTCACTAACACAGCACCTGCCTCCCCCAACTTCTCAGAACATGCAGTCTTTTCCACACATGCTCCTTTGGCTGAACGAAGCTCAGGTAGGCTAAGGGCTGCCAGTCTTGTCACTGGATGCTGCGGTCTTTCCTATGTTAATCTCTGAAATTTTGGAATTTCCTCCTTTTCTATTTTCCTGTCTCGGTATTACTATAGGTAACACCAGTTACTTAGAAACCCACCGACCCAGTGGCTGGACACTGCGGCCACCTAGATCCTGGAGAGTCCTTGATGTCTTAGTGACTTTTCTGTTGTGATAGAATACTCTGGAAAAAGCACCTCAAGGGAGAAAGGGTTTGTTTCAGCTCACGGTTCAAGGTGCATCGTGGCAGGGAAGGCAGCAGGAGGAGCTTGGAGCGGCTGGCCACACGCATGCTCGCTCAGAAGAGGGCAGCAAATGTGCTGGCCAGCTCGCTGCAGGAGGAGCTTGGAGCGGCTGGCCACACGCATGCTCGCTCAGAAGAGGGCAGCAAATGTGCTGGCCAGCTTGCTCTTTCTTCATTCGGCCCAGGACTCAGCCCTCACGACCGTCCCATTTACATTCAGGGTGGGTCTTCCCACCTTAATTAACCCAATTAAGAAAATCCCTTCCAATATGGACTGAAGACTCATGTCTCTCCAAGAATCCTCCAAACCTTCAATGCCAGATGGGGACTACTGAGATACCCAGCTTGTGGACTAAACAGCTAAGGGGATGTCAGCCTCGTCAGAATATAGACTGCCATTGTTGGACTACCTGGGCTGTATCATGGAGGCCAGTACAGGGGGATCAAGACAGGATGCATGCTTACTGGACTTCATTTGGGGGACCATGGGAGGGAAAGACCCCAATGTGGAGCAAAAGTGCAGGATTGATGGTTATTTGGGATTGCCGAGGAGGAACCTTCGAGCACTTCCTTAAGGAAAACATGACATCTTTTAGGAAAAAAAAAATTCTCCAATTCAAGTGATATGTGTATGTATGTATGTATTATGTATGTATGTATGTATTATGTATGTATATATTTATGTATATATATATATATATAACTATGTATATATGCTGTAGCAATACAAATTGGAGAGAACAACAACAAAACAACTGAAAAAACCTCTGGAAAGACTCAGAAAAAGATGTAGGACATGTATGGCAGAGTGCAGGGACTCGGGGGGGGGGCATGGAAAGGGAAGCAACTCTAGATCGATTGAGAAATGATGTATGTTTCTCGAGTAACACTAGAAAAAAAAGAGAAATGATGTATGACCTGTGGAAAAAGTTTAATAACAATAAAAAAAAAGAAAATCCCTCACAGGCCAGGGATGTTGGTGAATGCCTTCAATACCAGTAGCAGAGACAGGCAGATCTCTGTGAGTTCAAGGCCAGCCTGCTCTACATAGTGAGTTCCAGGCCAGGCATTGCTGCATAGTGAGACCTTGTTAGGCATGTGCAGAGACCAGTCTCCCAGGTGACCCTCTGTGGCAGTGCCACATTAATGAGGAACTTCACTCTTGGGGTAGTTTGACCAAGAGCGGGCCCCATTTGAGTCATCTTAGAACTGTTTTCTGAGAACTGTGTCTATTGTGTTCTACTTACAAAGGGCTCTTGTAATTGTTACTGAGCGGCACATCGAGTACTGTGTGAGAGACACATGAACAATCTTTGGTAACAGTTTTACAAAGGAAGAATTTTTTTCACACCGCTGATTCAGAACAGCATACAAAGCCACAGACAGATGTCACCAACCTATGCCCACATGTTGCTTATGACATTTATGGGGGAGCCATTGTTTTCAGCGTCATTGTTGTTTTCAACATCACTGTCACATTTTTACCCACACATGCATAATTTCAAGTCAGGGGCATAACTAAGTCACAAATAGGGAACATGGCATAAGGTTAAAGCTACATGTTCTGCTTAGCTTGTAAGAGTTGGGATAATCATTGTAGGACTGATCCATTGTTCTTTAGAAGTACAAAGTTCTAAATGTTCTCAAAACATATGACTAAGTTACAGGATTATGTAAAATTTCAATTTGTAAAGACTTATTACAAAGAGTCTTTCTCATTAAAGTCATTCTTTAAACTCCAGATTCTGTGCTGTTGACGGTTAACCACAATCACGGCAGGCCTGTTGGTGGGTGGGAGCCTCTACAACATGACGGGGGTCCAAGCCCTCTCACCTGTCAGCTCTCTCATCCCCTTATTCTCTGAGATGCAGGCTAGATGTAGCTCACTGGCCTCAGACACTTTGGCTCACAGGAAAGCCTTTTATTTTTCTAACATTCCGTTGGCTGGAGCTGATCACATGGCTGCAAAGGAACCTGGGAAATGTAGTCTATGGCTAGGTAGCCCAGGGATGATTCTAGAATTGAGTGTCTGGATCTTGGTGGAAAGCTAGCGGTCTTTGCCCAGTGACCGACCAAGTAAACACTCAAATTTTCAGTTTAAAAGATCAAATTCCGCACCTGAGACCCTCACCCAGCCCTGTCCTTGCCTCAGTGTCCCACATACATGATGCTAAGGGACCAGAGTAGACAAACAGCAGTCATCTGGGAGATCAGGGATGCCTTCCTGGTGGTGTGATGTCTAACCCGAGGGCTGTAAGCCCAAGGCCAGGAGGATGGGGTGGGAATAGATCATGAGAAAATATTAGTTATAGTTATATATATATATATATATATATATTTGGTGTTTTTGAGACAGGGTCTCTCTGTAGGCCCAGCTGGCCTGGAACTAAGCCTGTAGACCAGGCTGGCCTTGAACTCACAGAGTTCTGTTTGCATCTGCCTCCTGAGTGCTGGGATTAAAGGTGTGTGCCACCACACCTGGCCATGTGGGTGCTGGGAATCGAACCCGGGTCCTCTGCAAGAGCAGTTGGTGCTCTTAACTGCCGAGTCATCTCTCCAGCCCCAAGAAAATATTTTAATTTCTGTTGTACTACCACAAAATGTGCACGTGTGCAAAGTTCAGAAAATATAGAAAGGAAAGGAAATTCTACCACTGAAAATAGTTCAGCATATTTTCATATGCATATGTGTATACACACACTCTACCCATCCCCTCTGTCTATCCACTTATCTATCATCTATTATCCATATCTGTCATCTATCAATCATCTATCATTGATCTATCTGGCATCTATCTATCTATCTATCTATCTATCCTCTTTGTGTGTGTGTGTGTGTGTGTGTGTGTGTGTGTGTGTGTGTGTGTTTGAGACAGGGTCTCCCTATAGCCCCAGCTGGCCTAGAACTCACTCTGTAGACCAGGCTGGCCTTGAACTCACAGAGATCTACCTGCCTGTGCCTCCCAAGTGCTGGAATTAGAGGCGTGTGCCACCACACCTGGCTATCCATCTTCTTTCTATCTGTCCATACATTCCCACATTTACTCCTTCATTGAAACAATAATTATCTATTTATTTATTTATTTTTTTGGTCTTTTCGAGACAGGGTCTCCCTATAGCTCCAGCTGTTCTGGAACTTACTTTGTAGACCAGGCTGGCCTTGAACTCATAAAGATCCACCTGCCTCTGCCTCCCAAGTGCTAAGTGCCACCATGCCCAGCTGAAACAAGAATTTTTAAAAATCATTTACTGTCTGTTCATTCTATTTTTGCTCTTTAAGATTTCTGTTTAGCCGGTGTAGTGGTGCACACCTTTAATCCTAGCACTTGGGAGGAAGAGGCAGGCGGATCTTTGTGAGTTCAAGGCCAGCCTGATCTACAGAGTGAGTTCCAGGACAGTTGGGGCTACAGGGGGACCCTGTCTCAAAAAAGACCAAAAACAAAAAAAAGATTTCTGTTAATAATAAATGCTGACAGCCTCTAGGTTAGAAAGGGCACGGCCCTCTCTCCGAGCCTGTGGGAGCAGAGTGTTATAGATCACACAGCTGAAGCAACAGAAATTCATCAGCTCACAGTCGTGGACATGGCAAGTCCAAGGTCAAGGTGTTGGCAGGGCTGGCTCTTCCAGAAGTGGTCCCCTTGGCTTGAAGGCAGTATCCTCTGTGTCCTCATGTGGTATATCCCTCTGTGTGCGGTGCTGTGCCCTTGCAAGGACACTAGGCAGATTGCACCAGGACTCACCTTTAAGTGTGTTTTCCTTCACTTCTTTAAGGACCCTGTTTATAAATGCAGGTGCATTCTGAGGTCCTGCAGGTAGTGTCTCAACAAATGAATTTGGGGGACTGGCAGTGTCCATCAAGGACTCTTTCTGGGAGCTTTAATCAGCTGCCTTCAGGTTGGTGTCAGGGAAGTGCCATCTGCTTGGTGTCGTACATGCAGCTGTGAAGGGTGTGTCTGGCTGGATGTCTTTGTATGTCTTTGCTTGTCTTGCTGGGAGACAGATCAGCTTCTTCTAGAGTGTCTTCATGCACTGCCAGCTTTCCTCAAGGATCACACTTAACAGTGTTAAGGCCCCCTGCCCTAGAGCCTCCCTAGAGCCATCTACTCTGCCTTTGCCAAAGTAACAGGAGAGGCATGGTGTTCTGAAGTGGTGTGAGGCAGGACTCAGGTCTCTTGGTCCTGCTTCCTCACTGTGGCATTCCTTTGGCTGTGGGGGTTGTGTGTGCCCTTCTTGCCCATTTTTTCTGATTACCTCTCGCTTCTGGTGTAGACACAGCCCCTTGCTTCTTTATTTGCCTTTGGTAGTGTTTAATTTATGTGTTCACTTGTCAAGTTTTGCCTTTGATCATTCATGGCACTGCTGTCTGCTGAGAAGAACCAATAGAATACGGTGGAGGTGACACTGTGTGGCTTTGGAGGGTTGTCACAAATAGGTTACATGCCAGGTCAGGCCTTGTGATTTGGGGGCACTTGGACTTGGAAGCAGCCATGCTGTGAGGAAGCTCAAGCAGCTTGTGGAGAGTCTTCTGTAGAGAGGATCCAGGGCCCTGGTGAAGCTGCCAGCCAACAGCTAGGGTCATCATGCCCCAGGTGAGTGACCACCATGTTGCGTGGCAGAGACTAAAAGGGCAAGGACATGGGCGACCACTTTAAAGGGCCGTGTTCCAGCTGAGCCAGGTCAACTGCATGGAGGGAGAAGAGCCATCTCTACTGAGACCTGCCAGGATGGAAGATTTGTGAGCAATAGATTCAAAACAATAATAGCTGGCTGGTCAGGGGTTCCTGTCCTGAACCCTGAGTCCTGCTCCTCTGTCTCTTCCTGAGGCCGTGTTCCTAGCCAGGAGCTCTCTCCTTGGCTCTGTAGGCCCCTTGGAGCTCTCTAGTGACATCTTTCTTCACTTTCTTCACTTCAGTCTGCCTCAGTTTCTGTTGCAGATGACTGAAGAATCCAAGTGGAGGTGCCTAGCTCCCCTGGGGAGAGGTGGCTTAGCTGAGACTGTAAGGCAGGAGCCTGGGAGCCTTTCTGCAATAGCCTGGGGTCCATCCTGACAGCAGATGCTATATCCATCTGGTGTGTCTACTTGGCTCAGCATGTGTTTGTTACCTACTGGGTTCCAGAAAGTGTGCTTACATGCTTTGGTGAACATGGCCTCAGCAGCTCAGGTGGGCTTCTGAGCAGGTGTTGCTCCCCCTGGGCCAATCCCCCAGGGGATCCATGCTTTGAAGCTCTCATAAGAATGGCTTTCTTTTTCCACGAGTTGAGAAACACAGTTCAGATCTTTCTCAGCATTGTGGGAGCTGAGCAATCCCATAGAGCATGGGTTTTGAGCTGGCTCATGGGCCCAGATGCATATCGTGATCCATGACTGAGTCCCTTTCTTCATTCTACACGAATGGGCCACATATGCCTGTAAGCTCATGAGCAGACAGCCAAGTGGGCAGTTGTGCTGCTTCCTGGACTCCAGGTGGAATGCTTTCACTCCCTGAATGTTCATCGTAAAAGCCGAAGCTCTGTACAAGGGTATTTGAAGGCCAGGCCTTTGAGAGGTGTTCCAGGCATTAGGTGGGTCCCTGATGATCGGGTTAGTCCCTGGAGAGTCCTCCCACTTCTGAAGACTCAACGAGGAGACTCTGTGAAGCAGGAAGAAGCCTTTATCAGGCACAGACTGCCTAGGCCTCAGCCTTAGACTCCCAGTCTGTAGAAAATCAATGTGTCCCTGGCTGTGGTGTTTTGTTGTAGCACCAAGTGGACTGAGACACTTCCTTGTGACAATCCTACACCACAGACTTCACGAATATAGACAGTTCAGAAGGACACGAAAAGTGACAATACTGGGGGTGAGGCTCAGGAGTAGAGCCCTTGCTGGGTTGAAAGAGCTCTGGAGAGGCCATGCTGGGAGTGGAACTTAGATTGATTAATGTAAATGGAACTCTAGAAGAAATCAGAGGTTGGAGCTGCTGAAGTAGATGCTGTTGGAGAGATTCATCCACAGCCAGCACTCCATGAGGAGAACTCAGGGAAGGTAGCATGCCCCAAGCCCTGAGGACAGAGGTCCCCTCATGAAGTGATGCTGGGGGAACACTGAGTGTTAAAGGAATTTTTTTTTGTAGCTGGGGGTCAAACCCAAGGCCTACTGAGCATGTCCTCACCCTAAGCCTCACCCTGTGACACTTAGAGTAAGTACCTCATGATTTTTAAAAGCACCAAAGATGAAACCTCAAAGTGCTCCAACCTTAGAAAGCCCAGGCTTCCAGACCTGGAAGGGCAGCTTTGATTCTGTGGACTCCAGGAAGCAGAAGCCAGTCAGGCTCTGAGTAATCTTGTTGCAAAGGAAAACACTTGACTTTGAAACATTCCCAGTGTTTTAAAATGCAGTGTCCTAAGCTGGTGGTGGCAGGGGGAGGGGCAACTGTGATGTTCAGGGGTAACTATCACCTTGACAGGATCTAGAATTGCCTGGAAGATAGAGGAAGACCCATTGTAACTGTGGGTGGCACCATCCCTGGCAGCAGATCCTGGATGGTGTAGGATGGAGAAAGGGAGCTAGACACACGAAGCAGTCATTGCTCCCTGTTTCTTGAATGGTGATGGCATGTGTCCAGCTGCGTTGAGTGCCTTCTGCTTTGACTTTGCTGCCATCATGGACAGTGCCTTACAGGCTGACCTAGAACTCACTGTGTAGACCAGGCTGGCCTCGAACTCAAAAGAGATCTGTTTGCTTCTGCCTCTCAAGTACTGCAATTAAAGCCAGGCCCCACCACACCCAGCTGGAAATTGCTTTTGACAGAGTATTTTACATAGGAAGAGAAACTGAGCTAGTGGCTCATGCCTGTTATCCCAGGACTCTAGAGACTGAGGCAGGAGGACTTCTGGAGTTCAAGACCAGCCTGGGATACATAGTGAGACCTGTCTTAACTGACCCCCATCTCCCTGTCCCCAAATTACAATGTCCTAAATAAATAGCAACTTACTGTACATAAATAGCAATTTCCCTGTACATTTTTAGCAGTTAGTAAGAAAGTTTGCAGCGTCTTGACAAGAATGTTTAAAGGTTGCAGGTGACTGTCCACTTCCTTGCTGATGGCTCAGATGGCATGGAGCTAGGTCAGCCTGGAGGACACTGCTCTTCTCCAACACTGTCCTGGGGAGGGAGAGTGCTTGCGTGGTGTTGGTGCCATAGCACTGCTGAGCCGGCCTGGCCCAGGGTGGGAGACAGTTAATGTCCTCCTTACCCAAGGCCAAGAATGGTAAGCAACTTCACTTCCTTGCTGTAGATGTGGCCAGCAGCCCAGCTCTGGCAGCTGCCCCTCCTCTGTGTTCTGTGGGTACACCTCCGGCCAGCCTGTGTGTGGAGCCACCTGGTCTGGAGTGGCCTTGAAGGAAGACTACTCTGGGTGCCAGGGGTTCTCGTACCAGCTCTTCATCAGGAAGGTGGTAATAATATCATGAATATTTTATAGCCCCAATGAGAGATTAGGCGCTTTATTGAAGCTGTGAAAACATAGTCCATCATCCTGTGCCCTAAGCTGTCATGTGGGAACTGAGTTGGTGATTGTTAAGGTGCTCCAGTGGGAAGGTTTTAAATGTTCTTCTCCCTCTATTTTATTTTACTACAGAAATGCTTGAAAATGCAGAAAGTAGAAGTGTGTGTGTGTAGCTGGGGGGAGGGGTGGTGTCAAGTAGAAATACCATCCTTGATTTTACCTCAGAAACATTGGATGGATGCATTTTGTATATTTCTTTCTAAGGGCCTCCAGCAGATTGGAACATAAATATAGTTTTGTGTCTTCTAAAATATTAATCACATTGTACATATTCATCTATTATGTGCTCAGAGTAAAAATACTTTATTGCCTACATAATATTCCATCACAAAGAGATAATTATGCATCTAGTAGCTCTACTTGGACCCATTTATTATATTCATATTGTCTGTGGTAGGAAAGTGGAATATGTAGCCCTTCTCCGTAGAACCCTGGAGCCAGTGAGAGACAGAGCACATGGTCGTGATCCAGTGTGGTGGGGGCCCTGCTCCAGCCTGAGATGAGGTGCTCAGAGCCACTAGGCTTCAAGGTGGCCTGGGAACAGGTGTATGGTACAGGTGTAGGGGAGTTGGGAGGGGCCTTCCAGGTAAGGGGACAGTATGGGTGAGGCACATTAGTGTGTTTGAGGTTGCTGGAGCCATCACATGAAAGTCTTGTAGGTCTCGAGAAGGCTTGGTGGAATCTTCCCCTGCAGGGAAGGAAGAGGGAGGCAGGGTGACAAGAAGTTTGGGAGGGTTGGGAGGTGACAGGAAGGATGGGGTAAGTATTTCCTGCAGAGGCCAGAATGCCCCAGTGTAACGCTCAGAGCTGGTGGTAGAAGAAGAGTGGGGTGGGGGGGTCCCAGTTGTTAGGAGCACCCCGTGTGAGCCTCCTGGCCTGGTTGTTGTTAAACAGGAAGCCACAGGCTGGGACGTGTGGGTGCTGCAGCAGGGGATGGTGTACTAGCTACTGCCTCTGTGACTAAAGACCTGACAAAACAACTTCAGGGAGGAAGGCGTTATTTGGGCTCCAGTTCAAGAGTACAGCCCATCACTGTAGTGAAGGCATGGCGGCAGGAGTGTGGGGCAGTCGGTCACAGTCAGGAAGCAAAGACTGGTGCTCAGCTCCATTTCTCCCCAGCCAGTGGATGGTGTCACCCACAGCAGGGTGGGGCTTCCCTGCTCTGCTAAGCCTTTCTGGAATTGCCCTCAGAGAAGCACACAGGCCTGTCACTTTGACAAGATTAACCATCACTGATGAAGAGACCTCCACCCCTACTGTTGGAAGTCCACTGTCTCACCTTTGATGTTTTAGGTTAAGATGTGCTGAGTGATGCGGGAAAGTCAGCTTCCTCTATCCCAAGTTTTCCTCATGTCTGTCTTTCTAAGGGTGCCAAGTTTTGGTGAAAGGGATGGGGTGTTCTTTTTAAGGCCTTCAATAAATTTGGATACCATGCTGTTTATTATGGTAAGCTTCACACTGGCCACAAACTTTTGTCTGAGTGTTTATTTTTATTATTTTTTGGTATTTTTATTTTATCTGTGAGTATATTGCTTGAATGTAGGTAAGTACATCCGTGTCATGCAATGCTCATGGAGGTCAGAAGAGGGCTTTGGATCTCCCTGGGACTGGAGTTATAGACAGTTGTGGATCATGTGCATCATGTGCATCATGTGGATGCTGGGATTTGAACCTGGGTCTGCAAGAGCAGCCAGTTCTCTTAACCATTGAACCATCTCTCTAGCCCCATTGTCTGAGAGTTTTAGAGAGGCAGTCCTGTGCCCAGTGCACACAGGTGTTATCTCTAGATCCCAGTTGTCCATCTCTCTCTGTCTGTCTGTTTCATAAAGGATTGATTATAGCTCTGCCATGTGGAGGCTGTAGCCGTGGTCATTGTCTCTGGAGGGGGTGTTCTGGGGTGGATCTGGGGCTATGTCCTGGACGAACTGGGGTACAACCTGCCTCTTCATAGCAGAGCTGTTTTGTCTTCATTGCCAGTTAGTAAGCATGGGAGTGATCAAGGGTGTGCCTGTTTCTCCACTGCCGCTCCAGAAGGCCTTGCCTGTGGTCTCAGCAAAACTTTTTGGCCCCTCCGAGAGATGTGGGGGTGGCCCCACTGACTCCCAGGAAGCATTGACTCCAGGAAGCTTTGTCACACATTCCTGTCACCCCTTGAGAGCTGAGGTTATTAGAACTATGTGATAGATGACTCTTACTGTTAGTGAGGCAGGCAGCAATCATTTTTTTTTCCACTTCCTGGTCCTAAGGGTCTGGTATTGGGTAAGGTGTGGTTGGGTCATTTGTTTCTCTGAAGGCTGCCTGCCTGCTTCAGCTCAAAAAGTTGGTGGGTGTGGGTTGTCCCCGGGTGGGAAGTCTTTCACAGAGTGGTAGTGGTGATGTCTGTAGGGCCAGGTTCTCATCTCCAGCATGGTGGCTTCTGGGCAGCTGGATCCCTTGGGTGTGGTGGCTGGCTCCGCTCAGTGGCTCATCCAACCTCAATCCATACTTCTCACCTTCTCCCTCCGGGAAGGTGTCAAACTCAGACAGGAACAGGGTGTCAGGTTGATAGAGGATAGAATCACAAACAACCTGGCAAGGTCCCCCAGAGCAGTGAGTGAAAGGAGGGGGCTGACCCAACCTGGAGTTTCCTTTGTCCTTCTGCTTCTCTGAGCACCCTAACCTGGGAGGCTGAGGATTAATTATGTGTTGTCTCTGTAAGCAGGCGACTATAAAAATCTATCTGCAAGCCAGCACCTTCTCCATCAGCCAGGTTTGGCTGGATTTATCACCCCAGCCTTCTCCAGGCTGTTCAGAGAAGCTGAGGGTGCCCTGCATGTCGCCTGCCCACCGTGACAGAGGGAATGGTACGGAACTCAGAGGCAGAAGGAAAGTGTGCCCCTTGGAGTTGGTCCCTGTTCATGTGTTGCATTATCTGGGATGGTTGGCTCCAGGTGAGAGGAAGCAGCTGAGAAGTGGGTTGTTAGGAAGTTGGAATCCAAGGTGTCTGAGGGTCAATGGTTACTGCCAGACTTTTGAATATTGGCTTTTCCAGAAGGTCTACAGGGTGCTGGTCACATGCTACATGCCATGAGCTTTGGAGGGAAGGAGGGACACTGTGGTCACAGACCTATTGACAAGGTCCGTGTCTTAAGAAGTTCCCAGGTGGATGAATGGTCAGCATTGGCGAGGTAGCAGGAGGTGCCTACGGGCCTAGCTGCCCACAGGAGGCTTCTCATCTGCCTGGGTGGGGGGGGGCAGTCGGGGTCAGGGGAGACTTCCTGGGAGAGGGAATTCACTCATCACTCGACTGCTCATGTCTGTTGTGGTTAGGCAGGAGGCTGGTGTTAGGACAGGGAAGAGGAGGAAAGTGCAGAGGCAGAGCCCAAGATGGACTCTAGTCACAGTGCCTTCTGGACAAGTGGGGTGGCGGAGAGATAGGAATTTGGTCCTGTGGAGGGAGGGAGGCTATCAAGGGCTGACCCACTGACCCTGCCTGCTACCAGGAGCAGAACTGTCATCTCCAAGTGACAGACTGAGGAGGGGGCAGGGGAGGTTTCCCAGCTCAGCAATAGGTCTGAATTTGAATCCAGGTAGAGGCTTCACACCCCTGGGACTCTAGGGAACCTCCTTGGGTTAGGGAGTGTCTGATCACGCTAATACTTTGTTGGGCCCCTCCCCCTTCATTATTTGCTTGGCTGACCTGGAGGCAGTGTTGGTCAGGGAGGCCAGAATCTCCTCTAGCCGACCCGCTGAGTAAGTCATCATTCCGTCCAGCCTTGGCAAGCATTGACAGTGAGGCTGAGCCATGGTTCTGTGTCTCTCTGACCCAGATGAAGAACGAGGTAGCCATTTAATGCCTAGTGAAATGAGACCCTCCCTGATCGGGTTAGAAATGGAGGTGCTGAGGGCAGGGCAAGGGAGCCAGTGTTTATGTGGCCTTAAGGACATGCCTGGGTTCTTATCTCAACAGCTATCTTCCATTGGTGCCGCTACCCTGACCCAGCCCAAAGATGAGAGAGCTGATGCCTGCACCGGGAGGGGGGGGCAGGCCCTTGCTGAGGGCCATGCGGCCCACTGCAGTGGGGTTGGGAGCAGCCTCTGCTCTGTCTGACACCTCTGCAGATAGAGTTCCCACCACTCCCAGCAGCTCCTCTGCACTAATTTTGGTGCTGCTGGAAGCTACGGTTCTCAAAGCTATATAGGACAGTTGACTAGAATGAAAGAGAATTAGGGAGGCTCCTGGGAACTCCGGGGCTGCTTCGGGAAAGCCCTGCCGGGAAGCCCTTGGGCAGAAGCACAGGCCTCAGAGGCAGTGAGCTGGGCTCCTTTTATCCTCTCTGGCCTCAGCTGGTCACAGCTGAGCCCTGTTTCACCCTGGCCTGGCCAAGGCTCTGGAAATCTTACAGGACTGGGTTTGGCTTCTGTGGAAAGGAGAACATTCTGGCCGCAGTCAGGGGCAGTGGCTACTTGGTAGAATTCTCAAGGTGGCATGGGAGAGGTTTGGACTGTGGCACATGCATTGGCTACGTACCTTTGTGTGTGGGACCTAGAGACCTGTTGAAAATGTGGTTGTGTCATTTGCAGCACACCTGCTGGGCAGGGAGGTGACCCCTCCCCACCGAGGCTAGCCCGTTTGAAAGTCATAGGCTGAGCTCTATTCACGACTTGCAGACCCACGCCTCCCTTCCCCTTATACACACTGGGGGAAAATGAATGCATTCTGTTATTCAAGGCTAAAGTCATGTGTTCAGGTAGAACAGAGTCCTGGGAGCCGGGCAAGGTAGGCCTGAAGTACAGTGCTTTCAGATGGACCCTAAAGGGGTCCCCCAGGGTCCCCATCTCTGAGCCTAGCCACCTGGTGTTTCAAGCGATCTTCTTTTAGTTTTCTCTTTGTTTACCAGATGCCTGTAGGCTTAGGCAACGTGGTGTGCACTTCTGTTTGGAGTAGAGTGGTTGGGTTTCAGGGGCCTGTTGGGTCCCTCTTACAGAGTCTTTCTCACAGAAGCATGTTGAAGCCAGGGTGTGAAGTCTCTGGCTGATTGTGACCCAGCCCCTGTCCTCACTGACTTGTCACTAGACCTGGCTGTGCTTCTGCAGGCTTCAGGGCTTACAGATTGGCTGGATGGTTACTAAGGCTCAGCCAGGGGCTCCAGACTGGGGTTGCCACAGGCAGGCAGACTCCTGCCACCTGCGGGGGCCAGCGTCAGCTCACGGGGTTTACCAGAGCCTTTTGAAGGGCCTTCTCCTGGTTCATGTAGGTGGCTTTCTGTGACCAGTTCCTTTGGGGGGTGGTGGGCAGTGACTACCATTTCTTTACTCATTTGAGGGAAAGGGTCAACTAGGTACAGAGAAAGCGACTTGGAAGAAGCTCGTTCTGGTCCTGGCCCTGGGCTTTAGTCCTGACTGGAGGGCATGTGTACTTGGACCCCAGCTGGTAGGGAGAGCTAGTGAGATCTTGACCTGGAGGGGAGGAGGAAGGGGAGCAGTGTGGGTGGCTCACTGGGGAGAGGGACTTCCCAGGAAATGGATGGGAGGGCTTTGCATAGCCTTAGTAAGTATTTTCCATTTTCCCATAATGACCAGGATGTTTTTTCTCTTCACTAGTGTAATGGTCCCGAGAAATCCCTTTGAATGCACAGGAAAGATGGGTGGGGTGGCTCATGGCTGTAGTCCCAGGACTTGGGAGGCTTGGGCAGGAGGATTACCTTGAGTTTCAGGCTAGTCTGTGTAACAAAAGTGAGACCTTATCTCAAAAAAAGGAGGGGAGTGTCTGGAGAGATGGCTTACCAGTTAAGAGCACTGGCTGTTTTTGCAGAGGACCCAGGCTTAGTTCCCAGTATCCACATGACAAACTTCCGTAACTCCATTTCCCAGGGATCTGACATCCTCTTCTGGCTTCCACCGGTACTGCACATACATGGCGCACTTATATATGTGCAGGCAAAACACTCATACACATGAAATAAAAACAAAAATATATTCAGAAGAACCAAGTCCTCCTCCTGTCTTATGGGCACTGGGGCAGCCACACCCTCACACCCCTTCCCTTCCACCACAGGAGCCTGTGATTCTGAGCTGTAGGGATGGCGGCACCTGTGGTATTATGCCCAACATGAATTAAAGCCTGGGAATTTCAGAGGCCTGTCAAGGCTACACTACTCCAGGAGGGGAGACCCTGGCTTTAACCTTGGCTGTGGCCTGCAAAATGTGCTTTGCTGGGCTTGTGGAGCCTTCTTACACGGAGACAGATCCATGTTCTGTGGTGTGATTGCCAAGTTCTTTTCCTTTAAACTGTCAAGGAAATGGTCTCTATGCACCCCATAATAAGGTGGGGGTAAGATTTAGGCCTTCCTGAGTCCTGATGCCACCTCCCCCATGCCTGTGGGAGTCGAGGGTGATGGGGCTGGAGTGTCTGAGACCAGGTCCCTCAGTTTCTGGAGTCTCCTGGGTGCGATGAGGCACTCCCTCCAGCCGTTTCTTCCTGCTCTTCCTCTGCAGGGGAGAATAGCAGCTGCTTCGGGGTTATTTCAAGGGGATTCCCATGGAAACGGGGTGGGCGGCTCCTCTTAGCTGTGGATAGGGAGTTGCTTGCAGTGCCAGCCTGTCCAACTGGAGGGTATGAGGGACCCATCCTGTACCGTGGGGTCTGCAGAGGGTGGAGAGAGGTTGCTCTCCACACTGTACTGCTCAGCCCCCCGCCCCCCAAGCTACCCTGGGCACCCCAAGAACTCCTAAGCCTGGCTTTGCGTGCTGGTCTCCTCTTTCCCCTGACAGGTCTTTGGCTGTAGGTAGCAGCACCTTCCATGTCCTCCTGCCCAGACCTGTGCTTTGACCATTTGTCCTCTTAAGACCTCTCCCCCAGTGTGGCCTGGATAAGTCCCAATGGCTTTCATCTCTTCCAATGCACCACTTCTTTTCCTTTACCCAGGAGAATTTTATTTCTAGTATATTGTTGCTAAAATTCCATCTCCTGGGGGAGATGTAAGCAATGTCTGCCCCTCTCCTTCTCAGGTCCCAAGGACAAACCCAGGTAGCTTAGGAGCAAGGTACCATTCCACCAGAGCCCGTTTGGAGAACCAGTGAGTTTATTGGGCGTACTCATAGAGCAGTGGGTGAGGGGTTATGGGCAGGAGTGAGAGTGTCCCAAAGCACCCACATGGATGTCTGCACCAGCATGGATGGTGACTCCCCCATGGCTTCAAGAATGGAAGACTGGAGGGGCTGGAGAGATAGCCTAGTGGTTAAGAGCACTGACTGCTCTTGTAGAGGACCCGGGTTTGAACCCCAGCACCCACATGACGGCTAAGAACCGTCTGTAACTCCAATTCCAGGAGAACTCCAGTTCCAGGGGAATCCGACACCCTTTTCCGACCTCTGCGGCATTGCACGACACGGGTGCACAGACCTACATGCAGACAGTACATTCATACACATACAAAAAAATTTTTAAAAAAAGAATGGAAGATGGAAATACATACACCTGGTTGTGAGGGGGTGGGTCGATACTCGGGGGAGCTCACATGACCTATCTACCAGCTTCTTCCTCTCTGAGGGAGCCTCAGCAGTCCATGAGCACAGCTGTGATGATCGTGTGCAAGTGGGCCCAGCCAAACTCCTGAAGATGGTGTTTGCCTAGCTGGGAGGACGGTCTTACACAACAGGTGGAGAATGCTTTGCTCCATAAAAGTGCTGGTATGTTCTGTGGAATCCCCCTGAGCCCGGCTTCTCACATGTGGTGGATGGGAACGTGGCACTTGGCTGCCTAGGTACTGATAATCAGCTTGGCGTGGTAGCTGCACAGCTGGTTTCAGTATCCTCCCAGCCCTGAGCAGTGGCAGGGAGACAAGGTTTGAGAGGCAGGAAAGCCACCCAGGAAGTGGGAGACCTGGAGAAGTACCCACAGGACGGAGCCTTGTGGGATCCCGCCACCCCTGGCTGAGCAGCTTACAGTGCTTTCTGGCTCTGGCTTTATTTGCTACTTCTGCTGGGCTTGGGAGGCGAGTGATGATGCTCTGGAGGAAACTGAGGCTCAGGTACTGTGATCTGGGCCTATTCTTGGAAAGGGCTAAGGCAGGACTGAAGCCCAGGGCTGGCCTCACCCCAGGCTCCATGAGAAGTCAGTGGCCCCACTGTTCAGCTGCTAAGGCAGAAGGCCTAGAGCACTTCCAAGGCCAGTGGTGCTTAGAGTTTGGGGTAGTGAGGGAACTGCAGCCTTTTAGGTGTGGTGAGGTTGCTACAGGAATGCCTCTCTGAGTTCTGCCATCTAGGGATTATAACTGATATGTTCTAGATTCTTCCTGAGGGTCAGGCACTGTTCTGGGTACTTTACTTTAAACTTCAACATGCTCTAAGGATAAGTACCATGGTCGCTGGCTTTCTACAGAAGAGAACACCAAAGCACAGAGAGGTTCAGTAATGTGTGCAACACTGCTCAGTCAGAAAAATGGCAGAGTCAGGAGCTGAACCAGAGCCTGGCCCCAGAAGCACACAAAACACTGGCCCTCAGGGTCCTGAGAGAAGGTTCAGTTCAGGTTCCTAAGCTAGGAGATGTTGGGTTACACTGAGGGCACATGGCCACAGGAGCCTGGAATCCTCGCCGCTGGTTCCAGGGCCCAAGGGGATTATGAAACTGCTCAGAGCCAGTCTTGAAACTTGAACCTTGCAGTCTTGTCAGTCTCTCTAGGAAGCAACACCTGTGTGGAAGCTGGCCTTTGTCACTTACTGTTCTTCTGATTACTTGATTGGTAGGTAGTGGGCAAAAATTCCTTTGACAGGTTGCCCTTAGTTCATGACTTCCCTTGATGTATTTCTAGTTGGAGGAAGTGGATGTATTATTATTATTATTATTATTTGGTCTTTTTGAAACAGGGTCTCCCTGTAGCCCCAGCTGGCCTGGAACTTGCTTTGTAGACCAGGCTGGCCTTGAACTCACAGAGATCCACCTGCTTCTGCCTCCCAAGTGCTAGGATTAAAGGCGTGCACCAATACGCCTGGCTACAGCTTTCTTGAGTGTGAAGACATGAACAAACATGGCTATTGCAGCCTCTCAAATGCAGAAGCCTCATCTTTGGCATTGTGGGGTACAGGAAGGAGGGGGCCTTAAGAATACTCAAAGCTGGGCTGGGTGGGTGTTGGATTCCTCAGGTTGGAATTTCCAGTAGTCCATTATTGTCTAAAAGATGCAGGCAAGTCACGTGAGACTTGGTTTTGGCTGGGTGTGGCAGTACATGCCTTTAATCCCAGCACTCAGGAGGCAGAGGCAGGCAGATATCTGTGAGTTCAAGGCCAGCCTGGTCTGCATAGTGAGTTCCAGGCCAGCAGGAGCTCCAGGGAGACCCTGTCTCAAAAAGACCAATCCCCCCAAAACCCCAAACCCCCAAACCAAACCCCCCCTCAGTTTTCTGGCCTTTATAACAGGAAGAGTAATGTGCTCAGATGTTGGAAAGACCCAGTAACACATGGCCTCACCAAGTGGAAAGGCTTCCTCCACAGACCCTGTCCTGTTACAGGCCTCAGTGTCCTCTGCTTCTGGCTTGGGGACCTGTCCACTTAATTGGATCTTTGGACCAGCCTGGAATCCCAGATGGGACAAGGTTGACAGAGGGCTGTAGTTGGTGATTCCAGGGCTGGTCGCTGGGCTACACCTCTCGGCTGAGTGGGCTGAGTGGGCTGAGTGGGGCAGCCTTATAAGCTGCACCAGGAACAATCTGCTTGCAGTGCGTGGACCAGATGGTCTGCCAGGACTCCTGGGGGTGGAGCAGGGAGGGAAGACATTTGTAGAGCACCCAGCATCTTCTAGAGCCTCATCATAGCCCACATGTACACAGACCAGGAACAGGAGATTCAGAATGGCTCAGTGACTGGTGAAGGTCACACACCCAGAAAGGGACAGAGGTGGCATCCGGACCCAGGTCTTCCTAACACCTGAGCTTATGAAGTTCTAGTTGAGAGCTGTGACCCCAGTCCAGAAGTGTCCTTGGGCCTAGACGACAATCTGGATTGCGTCCTGTATCATTGTGGTTAGCCACACAGGAAGGCTAGGCCTGAACAGCTCCATATGTATATCCTGAAGCATTCTTTCCTTCTAAAAATCTTTCCTGATAAAGTTGGTGAAAGGGAGAAGCTGACAGCATCACAGATGGGGCTGTGTCTATTAGGTTCAGTGGACCAGGGTGTGTGGAATCATGGCCATCAAGGCAGGTGGGATCCTGGTGAGGGCGGGGCCCAGGAAAGAGAGAAGAGAAAGGAAGAAAGAGAAGAGGAGAGGAGAGGAGAGGAGAGGAGAGAGAAAAGAAGGAGGGGAGCAAAGGGAGAGGAGGAAGGGAGAAAGAAGAGGCCTCCTGGTTCCTACGAGCTACGAACACTGGGGTCACTGTGGGGCCCTACTTCCCAGGATCCCAAGGATAGGAAAACAGGCCCTTTAGTGATGGCAATGTAGGGCTTGTCCTGTGGAGCCTGGCAAACTCAAGGTGAAGTGCATCATGGGGCAGAGCAAGTTGTGAGTTCTTAGGGCCTGGATCTCCTTGGCTGTGATGGGAGAGCACAGTGGCTCCCCCAGAGCTCTCCATGCAGAGCTCAGGATCTTTGCAGCTGCACTGGCTCCATACTGAGCTGCTGAGCACACAGGCCCTGCAGCCAGCATGCCTGCCCTCACAGCCCCCTAGCTGCTCTTCCTAGCTGTGTGACTACAGTGAGTTACCTAACTTCTCTGTGCTCATTTCTTCGTCCATGAAATGAGGATGGTAGCACTGTTTCCACATGCTAGGTCTGCTGAGAGTTTAACTGAATTAACTGGTGTGCCACACTTAGTGCTCAGTTTCTCTTGGTGTCTGTGAAGTCACCACATTATTGTTGGGATCACAGTATTTCCTCTCCAGCCTACTGGGCCTTGCTTTGTCGACATAGGGGACTAGCTGAGCTGATGAGCCAGTGGTGCTCCGTGGTCGGGAATCGTAGGCCTGAGGGCTGGAGCAGGCAGTTGAGGGCAGATCCCCTTCTCTGTGGGTTCTGCCATTTTCCAGTAGGCTGTCAGGAACCTCCCCTCTCCTCAGAGCAGGTGTGAGGATGCTGCCCCACCCCAGGAGGGAAGATCT
Organism: Rhizomys pruinosus; assembly: GCA_009823505.1. Taxonomy (NCBI): domain Eukaryota; kingdom Metazoa; phylum Chordata; class Mammalia; order Rodentia; family Spalacidae; genus Rhizomys; species Rhizomys pruinosus. The sequence goes on along the minus strand of VZQC01012005.1, from coordinate 2,644,465 downwards.
TCTGAAGCCTGTGGTGTAGATGGGCAGGGAGGCCTTCTGCTGGGGGCAGATGGCCGGAGGGTATGCCAGGCACTGGATCCAGCGCAGGAGGTTGCACGTTAGACGCAGTCTGCTGGGTTCTGTGCAGTGCCTGCAGCATCCTTGTCCTGGGTCCCCAAGCTGCTGGTGGCCTCTAAACCACATCAAAACATGGCAGGAAGGGCCAGGCGGCATGAGGTGCAGTGTGACGGGAGCAGGCTGGTCACTTTGGTCCACTGCCCATGTTCCTCCCTCTGCCAGAGTCTGTTTCAGAATGGACTTGTCTCTGGTCTGCAGAGTGGTCATCTGCTTCCCCTGTAGCCTATGCTTGGTGCACAAGGCAGGAAGGGACTTCTGGTTGGCTGAGAAATGCCAGGCACCAGACGTTTGATTCTGATGCCAGCAGTGCCAGGAGGAGGAGCCAGAACCGTGTTACGGATGGAGGGAGGCACTGAGGGCAGTTCCTGCCCAGGCGTGTGGAACGCGCCCCTGTTTGGGTGTGGCAGTCTTCGGCCTCTTTCCTTCACAGTTCTGCCCTTTTATTTTTATCCCCTTTGGTCTTCACTGGGACAGTGAATGAGGGGCACACAGACCTGGGGAATGGAAGGCTGGGCACAGATGACAGCGGGTTCCTGGGAGTATGGGGCAGAAGGGGACACAAGACCCATAAGCCAGGTGGCACACCAGGGAGGGTCACGGTGAGGGTCACAGTGAGGGCAGGCACAGAACACGTGCGCCAGCCAGGCCAGTCAGGTGAGGCTGTAGGCACAGCGGGGGTGCTGTGGGCACAGTGCTGAAGGGGCTCAGGTCCGGCAGTGAGGTTGAGATGGGGTTAGCAAGTGCAGGAAGCGTCTGGTTGGAGGGTAGGGAAGGGCTCAAGGGGAGAAGGCTGGAGGCCAGGGCTGTAGCTGACTTCAGCAGACAGCGCTCAGGTCGCCGTGGGTCCCTTTGCTGCTTTCCCTTCCAGTGTCTGTTCCAGGTACCATGGGGTTGGCAGTCCTCAGCCGACTGTCTCATGTATTTGACAGCCAGGAATTCTTGGTCAGGAGCAGCGGGCACACCCCCCAGCTTCAGGTTCTCTGAGACGCTCCTGCAGGGCCGAGCCCAAGTCACCCTCCTTGGGCCTTGGCATCGCTCTGCTTGGCTTCCTCTCACTAGTTACACGTCTTCACAGCTCTCTTTGGTTGCCTGGAAAACACTTCCTCATCACTTCATCTCTGTGCTTGGAGGTCTGCAGGGGAGCCCAGCCCAGCAGAGGCCAGGGAGGGGCTGAGCTAAGGGAGGAATATGGCCAGGTCTAGGAATGAGGCAGGCAGGCAAATGCACACACTCAGGAAGGCTGAGCAGGCGGGTGGAGTGTGAGGCATGGGCGTCAGCACCATGGACAGACCAGCACAGCAGCATCGAGTGTCCACTGTGGGTGTCCCCCCCAAGGCTGACAGAGCTAGTGTGTTCTGTCCAGTTCTCCCCCACTGCTGTGAGAGCCTGAGCTGTGGTGCTGGGGGAGTGAGTCCCCAATGCACCCTGCAAACTGTCAGGATCTGAGGGACTTTGGATTTCTTAGTTTCTGCTTCTTCTCAAGATCTGGGCTTGGGCTTGGGCTCTCAGGACTGCTCAGGTGTGGTACCCTAAAGATAGACACCCCTCTTCTGATCACTTTCTAGATGAGGCCTTGTGCGACATCTGTTCACTTGTCCTGATCTGCACCATGTTTGTTGAGCCACCATGAGGCCCTGGGGTCCCAGGAACACACAGATCCTCCGGCCCATCATGGGATGCTCTGACTGTATGTCAGGCTGGGAATGACAAGGAGAAGGTGTCTATTTCTCATGGTTTTGGAGGCTGGCACCTGGCCAGGCTCGAGTTATATCATCTTACACGTGAAGACAGAAGTGAGTGAGCGGGTGGGTGAGCAGGAGGGGTTGCCCCACCTTGTGACAACTGACACCCCGACGGGGACGTAATCTGTTCCCAGGGACTGAGCCCTTGGGTGAGTCACCTCCCATCACTATTACCTTGGAGATTAAATTTCCCTTGAGTGAAATTTAAGGACACAATCAAACCCCTGGGATGTAGCAGTGGAGGGGCTACCTTCAGTGGACAAGGAGATGATGGCACAGACGGGGTGACAGGGCCCTGGTGCACTGATGGAAGGGCAGGAGGAGGGGCATAGGGAAGCTTCCTATGGGCTGTCCTTGGGTGGGCTGTGGAGTTTTCCACATAGGAAGTGAGGTGAGGGGCACCAGGTGGAAGAGTGACACAGAGTGAAGTGAAATGGTGTCCCGTCCACAGATACCACACAGGCAAGGTGTGGTCCAAGTACAAGCTGAGACAGGGCTGGCAGCATGCGTGTAGCTAGTCAGGACTCTAGGTAGTGTCCTCAGAACCCTTGAATTTGATCCTGGGAGTACAGCCTTCCACAAGAATGTGGGACCAAGAGTTGGCTTAGATGGTAGAGTGCTTGCCTGGCATGCAAGAGGTCCCAGGCTGGAGCCTCAGCACTGTCTAAATGGGGCTTGGTGGAGCACACACTTGGAAGGTGGAGGTAGAAAGATCGGAAGTTCAAGGCCATCCTCAGCCAGACTAGGATACATGAAACTCTGTTTCAGAAAATAAAAAAATAAACCAGAGCACGATGCAGTTACATTTTCAGTTTAGAAAGATGAACAACAGATGCACTTCTCGAAGTCCTGAAGCTGGGAAGGTCTCTAGATATGGGCGTGGGAGAGAGATGAATTAAAGGATCCCAGAGACAGGAGGGCAGTTTCATGGGCTGCCCAGGGTATGGGGATAGGTTGGTTGGCCCTCAGCCTGGTCCAGAGCTGGTGACCTGAGCCCGCCATCAGCCTAGGTCACATCTTTCTCAGCTGGAAGAAAATCAGGGATGGACCCCCGTCTCGGCCTCTCTAGGATGGAATGAGCCAAGCTGAAGTTAGGCTTCTAATTTTCTTTTAATCTGTGGTTCATTTAGAGCATTAGGAACTAAAATTACCACCATAGAATGTAGCGCCATAAATCAGTGCCCGTCACTAGCTGCAGAGCCAGTCAGTTCTACAGATGCACATGCCCTGAATTGATAATAACTCTCATGCTTTATCTTTGTGACTCTGAAGTGGAGTGATTAGTCATTTCTGCTGATCCTACAGACTGGTGCCGTGCAGGGTCAGTGGACGCATGGTTCTAAGGCCTGCTTTTGCTGTCCTTTGAGAATGTCCTCCATGCCTCTTCTGCCTCTATCTCAAAGAGAAACGTCCTATTTACCATATCCTTGGCCTTTTCTAGCAGCAGGAAAGGGGAAAACGGTAACAGGTGGCATTCCTGGGGCCCCTCCAGAGCTATGCAGACATTTAGGAGAGGTTCCTTGTGTGCGTGGGATCCGCCCTGCATGTGGGAGGTCCTTTGAGCCATCTGGCCTCATGGTGGCTTCTGTGCTGTGCCCTCAGCACCGTGATTCTTTTCCCTAAATGTTCATCAGCCACGAGCAACCTGTATACTGAGTATATATTATTCGCCTACTGTTTTCTTAACATATAGCCCTCTCCAGTAAAGGGAAGCAAGCATACCAGGCCCAAAATAGAAGCAACTAAAGATAAATGCAGGTGTCTCTTTCTAAGCAGGTGCAGGCCTTCAGGAGCTTGCAAGCAAATGGCCTGGGGACCAAGGCGCTGGCTAAGGTTGGCTCAGAGCCCTGGACACCTGCACTGTAGTTTACTAGACAGGGACATAACTGGAAATCTGGAATAGTATGTAAAAACCTGTTCAATTCCTGATAAGGAAATGGTGCAGTAATTAGACAATCTAATTTTGAAGCAAAGAAAGGTCACTGGATGGAAGTGGCTGTAAACAACAGAGCTGAATGAGGGGCGGGAAATGGCCTGGGTCCCTGCCTGACTGATGCAGAAGCACCACCAAGCAAACCCAGAGGAAGATCAGATGCGAGGCCTGGCCCCTGTCTGTTCCTCTGTCGTCTGAAGTGCTAGCCTCCGTGCCTTTGTTTTGACTGTTTCCCCTGACTGGGGCAAGACATGAGTAGTCTGAGAAAAGCTAGTTGGGCCAATCTAATCTCCACATGATACTGAGGTGATCTCAGAGGTCAGAGGACAGTGACTGGCCTGCCAGACAGTGCTGTGACCAGACTGTGACTAGGAAGTGACTAGGATGTGGCCTGACTGTGACAAGACCATGACCAAGCTATAGGGAGATGTGACTTGCCATGACCAGGCTGGGACCCAGGATTGCTTCTGCAGCTGCTGGGCAGGCGGGAGTGTAGAAGGGGAACCCTATGGGAACCTGGCAGAGTCCATGGGACATGCTCTTATTTGCTGTCCCCAGATCCTTGGTGACACTACATCTGAGTTCCTGGAAGGTCCAGAGAAATGAAGAGAAGCAGTCTGTGTCCCTATGGCAGGATGGAAGTCCACTTATGTGGAATCCTGGACTGTGTATCCATGTAGGTTGATGGGGACTGAAGAAGGCTAGAGTGAACTAGCCCATAGTGTGGGTCTGAACATTCCCGACATGACTCTGTGTGATGCCACCTGCCTCTGAAGAAGGGAGAGGCAGTGAGTGATGCCTTCAGCCCGTGCACCTGTCTTGCCCAAGCTCCAGTGTTCTGAGCTGTCGGTGTCCACACAGATGAGAGCTGCCGAGAGACCCAGTGCTGGATTACAGGCATGCGCTGTCACACTTGCTTTCATTATGTGGGTTCTGGGGCATTGAACTCTGGTCCTTGTGCCCTTGTGGCAAGCACTTTACTGACTGCTATCTTCATCTCTTACTTTTTTTTAAGGAATACAGCAAGGTGTTTTGTCTCATGCTTTGCTGACTGTAAAACTTGGATGCCCAGAGACACTGGGCAGGTTATGTCAGAAAAGCAAGAAGGGTAGCAACGCATAGTGCAGTGTGATGCTGAGAGCAGCCCTGGGTGGTCCCATCTGGCTGTCACGAAGAAGGCACACTGGCTAGCATAACCCGACGGACTCATAATACCACAAGCAGGAGTTCTGGGGAAGCTGCCACCCACAACGCATGAGTGCCGCTGGAGGCACTTGTCAGTCAGTACCTCACTGGGAAACATCAAATGTGCCCAGCCAGCAACCCCTCCACTTCCTCTCTCAATCACCAGGAGAAGGAAAATATAGACATCCTCAGCAGCATGTGGGAACCCAAAGGCTTGGATAGCCACAGGCCCCGTAGTACTTGTTTGGCAGAGAAACCCAACCTAAATTGATACAAAGCTATTTAAAGTCTTTATTTCTCCCTGGAGTGTGAATTTTTTGTGTTTAAATATTCAGAGGCTGCCCCAGATCCTCCTGGGCTGACAGATGCAGTATATAGTCCCATACTGTATTACTGTCCCACAGTCTGGAACATTCTCTGGTCTGAAATGCTGGGTCCAGCCCAAGGGAGGGAGTGATGACAGGGGACCTGGCATGTTTATGAGATTCCAAGGCGTAGAAGGTGCCTGAGTGGAGGGTGCTCAGAGCGACGAGGCTCTTGGACCTGTGGATGTTCCACTAAGGTCTGTGGGGCTCAGACATTTGTGCTGGATCCCCTGAAGCTTTAGTCCATTGAAACTGTGGAAGGCAGAGCAACAGACTCTTTCTAGTCCAACCTCAGACTGTCCCTCTGGAAGCTACTCAAGGAGGCAAGAGTGGTAGGGCGGTTAGGAGTCCAGAGCCATTGTCTGGGCAGGGATGTTACATATTAAGGGCAAGGGAGACAGTGGCTAAAGAGGTGCTCCTTAAAGAGGTCACCGTGCCCGGAAGGGCTGTTTCCTGTAAGTTCATGTCTGAAAATTACCAAGGTGATGGTGTCTGAAGGTCACTAGGACCTCTATATCAGCTCCAGAGAGGTCCCTCGTGCTGTCTGTGGTGTGAAGACACACTGAAGTGCCATCTCTGAGCCAGGAAACATCCTCACTAGATACCGAAGCACCCTGTGCCTTGGCCTTCCTGGCTTTAGGACTGTGAGAGGCGTACCTGTTGCTCGTAATTCCGCATCCGTGATGCTCAGTGATGGCAGGCCAATGGCCTATCTATAACCAGACCCCTCCATCACACATCTGGAACATATATCTGAAGTGAGCTGGAGATCTTGGAGAGGACATCTTGCTGGGGTCCCCAGAAGCAGGATTTAGGACAAAGATCAGAGCACTGGTGCCTGACCCGGAAGTGCTCCAGGAGCAGCTGAGACAGAATGGAGTCCAGTCCTGGCAGGACCTCTACAGAGGCAACTGGTTCTCACCCAGGCAAAGGTGCCAGCTGCCGCCCCGGGCCTGGGCAGGGCTGATGTTAAACTCCCAGCACCCCTAGCTCCCTGAGGGGTGGGCAGGGAAGCTCCAGGGCTCTAGCAGTTAGGGAGTTCAAGGTTAGGTAGAGAGCAGACAGCACAGGAGCCAGAGGCCTGTCCCTTCCCAGCCTTGAGCTCAGCCCCTTTGGATGCAGGTGGGGGCCCCAAGCTACCAGGTCATTGAGGGCATAACCCCTGGTTCTCTGGGGTTCTGGTCCTGGCACCCTAACACTCCACCCCTTACTTTGTTGTCTTTTTGAGACAGGGTCTTCCTGTAGCCCCAGCTGTCCTGGAACTCACTCTGTAGACCAGGCTGGCCTTGAACTCACAAAGATCCACCTGCCTCTGCCTCCCAAGTGCTAGGATTAAAGGCGTGCGCCACCACTCCCTGCGGCTGAATGTCAGAGCCCCGCAGGGCCTTGGGAAGCCTCCCCAGTTCTCTTCCTTTTCTGCTCTTTATGTGGAAACAAGCAAGATTGCTTACCTCTAAAATCGTTACTTGTGGAAAGCAAGAGCCAGCCAGCAGCCCCGGCATTGGTTTGATTTCTCTAAGTGGGCATGTCAGCCCATCAGCTCCGAGTGAGCTGGCAGCTGGCCACTATTGTCCCAGCTTTCCTGGCTGCCTTTTCCTCTGCGGGTCAGCACAACCCAGGGGACCATCTGGCCCTGGGTCTTTCCTCATATGGAGGGGGACTCTGGAGACCAGGTCTCCCCAGCTCTCAGGGTAGGGGGGTGTTACAAAGGGAGTCACCTCTTTTTCTTAACCTCTGGGTCCCCTTCAGCCTTTCCCTGGCCTAAGGCAGTCAGTGGATCAGACCTCTGTGCCCCACAGTGCCTGGTACAGCCTGGCCTACCCTTTTGCATATTCAAAAGTCTCCCTACCCAGGCTCTGCCAGCCCCTCCTAGGCAGGGTCAGGTGCTGTGTGCCCTAGGGGGTGTCTCACAGCAGAGTCCACTTACCTAAACGGCACTTCCATGAGTGGCCCACTACCAAGGCCCTGACACATATCTGCTGAGTTGGCACTGCCCACAGAATCTGGGAGTGCTCTGATCTGTGCAGAGGGGCCATGAATATGTACTCATCCACACCTTGACCCCCAAATAAAAACATGTTTTGGTCTTTTTGAGACAGGGTCTCCCTGTAGCCCCAGGTGTCCTGGACTCACTTTGGAGACCAGCCTGGCCTCAATCTCACAGAGATCTGCCTATCTCTGCCTCCTGAGTTGGATTTAAAGGGGTTGCCACCATGCCCTGGATCCAAATAAAATTTTAAGGGATCAAAATTTTTTTTTGTCTTTTTTTTTTTTTTTTTTTTTTAGACAGGGTCTCCCTGTAGGCCCAGCTGGCCTGGAACTTGCTACGTAGACCAGGCTGGTTTTGAACTCACAGAGATTCAAAGGTGTGTGGCACCATGCCTGGCTTAAGGAGCAAATGTTAGTGGAGTCTTTCACTCTCACTGTATGAGGCCAACTCCTGTCCTCCTTCCAACTGTATGTCTCCTCCCTGACCCTCCTGTCCTTGTCCTGGGCCAGCTCGCTCTATCCCTCCTTCTGCTGACTCCTAGAGGGGCTCTGTAGTTCATTTCTTTGGCTTTAGCCCAGACTTCTGTCATCCTAATGGTTTCCAAACTGGTCTGTTCTGGAGAAATGAAAAAAAGAAATGAAAAGAAAGGAGAAATGAAACTTGTCAAACCACCCAGCATGTGGCACGTAGTAGGTGCTGGGTTGTGCCAGTCATTGAAGGAATTCCAGTCAAGTGGATGTGGCATTTATTGGGGTCCTGCTATGTGGAGGAGCCTTGACATGTTACTGCTGTAGGGTAACTCTTTCTCCCCCCTCTCCCCCTACACACGTAAATCTCATGTTGAAATCTTAACCTCCCAGGACCTTGGAACGGGACCTGCGGTTGGAGTCAGGGGCTTTAAAGGAGCAACACCGAGGAATCAAGTCTTTAGGTTGGGGCTGTTCCAGTCTGGCTGCTTTCCTTCCAAGATGAGGTCAGGACCCAGACCCACACAAAGACCCAGTGCAAGGACACAGGAGAAGGTGCCATCTGCAAGCTGAGGACGGCATCCTTGATAGATCCCCGGAAGCTGACTTGCCAATACCCTGGCCTCCTGCAGGCTTGAGTCTACAGAGGATGCTTCTACCTTTGTTTGAGCCACTCTGGGGGCCTCTTTTACTTCCTCAGACAGGGAAATATTTTCTCATTTTTTAAGAAATGCGGGTATAACCAGGTGTAGTGGTGTAGGCTATAATCCTAGCATGTGAGAAGTGGACCAGTTCAAGGCCAGCCTTGGCTAAACAACGAGTTCAAGATCACCCTGGGCTACATGAAACCCTGTCTCACAAAAAAGGAGCGAATGTGCAGAAGCGTGAGGAGGCGAGCACCATTGTTAGAGGTCATAGCCTGGTAGGGGTGTGAGCTCTGGACTGCAGAGGCTGAGTTGACAGGTCTGGCCTCCTTACACATCACTGCGAAGGTCCATATGCACGTTAGTGGGGCCGAGATGCACTCAGTATCGCACTGTGGTCTCAGCAGTTGTGGGTGCCGCAGGGTGGTCCCATCCTCCAGGTGGCTAGCTGTGGCCTAACCCCTCAGTGGTCCCATCCTCCAGGTGGCTAGCTGTGGCCTAACCCCTCAGTGGTCCCATCCTCCAGGTGGCTAGCTGTGGCCTAACCCCTCAGTGGTCCCATCCTCCAGGTGGCTAGCTGTGGCCTAACCCCTCAGTGGTCCCATCCTCCAGGTGGCTAGCTGTGGCCTAACCCCTCAGTGGTCCCATCCTCCAGGTGGCTAGCTGTGGCCTAACCCCTCAGTGGTCCCATCCTCCAGGTGGCTAGCTGTGGCCTAACCCCTCAGTGGTCCCATCCTCCAGGTGGCTAGCTGTGGCCTAACCCCTCAGTGGTCCCATCCTCCAGGTGGCTAGCTGTGGCCTAACCCCTCAGTGGTCCCATCCTCCAGGTGGCTAGCTGTGGCCTAACCCCTCAGTGGTCCCATCCTCCAGGTGGCTAGCTGTG